>VXAZ01001979.1:2783736-2823903 GCA_013399875.1 Gymnorhina tibicen | reverse complement strand
CCTTGCAACAACAACAAAAAATGCAACAACAACAAAAAATGGAAAAAGCATAAGGCTTGCAGGTTGGGGAGAGAGCCCGGCCCCAGTGCAGCTGGGGACAGAAGGCCCACTTATCCAGGGAGCATTGCCCCAGTGCCACACTGCAGAGGAGGACTGCTGCTGCTTGCAGTGGAAACTGGAGTGGAGGGAGGGCTGGGGGATGTAAGAGCCTTGGAAAAGCTACACCGGCCTCTCCAGGCCAAGGGTACTGCCCCAGCTGCTGCCTGGCCCATGGGGGGGCTGCCTGGCCCATGTGGGTGCTGCCTGCACGCCCATCCTCATGCTCCAGTTTGCACAAGCCTTGCAGAGCGTTCATCCCATGCCACAGCCTAGTCCCACAAAAAGGACTGTTCCCTATTTTTTCTGCCACTGACTTTTGCCCCTTGTCTAACACAGTGTTTCCTTTGCAGAACAGAAAAAGGGGGGTGTCTGGAAGTCTATCAAATATTGCACCACCACCAGCACTTCTCTTGGCCGGGAGGGCTCCTGTACAAAGAGTCGGCTTTGCTTGCTGGCCTGGAGCTGGGTGCTGGGAGATGCAGGAAGGGGCTGGCTTCAGGGGGAAACACCCTTGTGAGACAAGAAGAGCGTGTGTGTGTCATAGCTGTAGGAAGCAGGAGAGTGAGTCGCATTTTGGACGTTTCACGCATCCAATTAAAGGCTTGGTAGGATCAGACTCTCTCAGATCCAGTTACCCCTGGCCACTGCTGGGGTAATACCATGAGAGAGAGCATAATACTCCCCAGCCACCTCTGCCCCCGCCTCTCAGCAGTGCCAGGCACCGGCTTGTCCATGTTTCTGTTACTTCTTTCTTCTCCAGGAGAAGATCCACGTGTTTGCTGGAGAGGAGGATGGAGGTGTCAGAGGCCAAAGGGAAAGGGCACTGTGGGGTGCAGAAGCTGCCAAACTTTGACCTGTCCTTTCCCTTGTCCCTTCCCCAAGGCTACCCTGCAGCCCCAGCACCCCAAAGGAGCCAGAACCCTGGGTTGACCTTGGTGTGCACCCACAAAGGGGGCCCAGAGGGTGAGACCTAGCTGGGAATCCAGGGAAGAAACATTTCATCTTAGATCCTCCGAGGCTTACAGCACTTTGCACTCTATCAACATTTATTCTTGGCACCAGGGTGGCAGAAAAAGCCCGTGGATTTATGTTCCCTTCTGTCAGGACTGGCTGCAAGACCCCCAGTCAAAGGCCAGGAAAAGGCTTCCCTTCCTTCATCAGTAGCTGCATCCAGCCTAAACTCCCCTGAACTGCAGAAATTCCCTAGAAAGCTCGTTTTAACCCAGCTGCCTTCTGACCTGTGACATAGGCCTCTCTGGCACACACCCTCCCCTGCAAGAAACACAGTTTGGAAGGAAATTTCCAGCTTCAAACTGTGTAAAAGTGAAGTGGGTTCACATATTTGTCCCCTCTGCCTCTTCCCAGAGGTGGGAGAGAGGCACTGTTGCCCCATAATCCTCCACACTTTGTTAATTTTCTTCTTACACTTAGCAGAGCTGGTGCCATTCCATCCCACTGGAGTCAGCCCAGAGCATCAGCCCTTACCACTGCTTCCACTATTTCTGCCCCAGAAATCCTAAAAATGATACCAGACACCCAGTGCTCTCCCTTTATAGGCTCTTTTCTCACTGTAAGGGGTAAAACCCGGGGGACTTGTCTTCTATCTTGGGATTGTCCAACAGTGCTGAGGTAAACCTCCTTCTGTGGGTGACCTTGACATCCAGCATGGGTGGGATGGGATCCTCACCCTCCCTACTTACTGCTGAGGGAAAAGCATCTCCTTTCCAGCAATGCCCAAGGAGGGGCTTGATGGGACCTCCAGGACTTCTTCCACACCATGCAGCCAAATAAAAGGTGTCAGAAAACTTGCAGCTCACTATCCCCAAAATCTGGATTTGCAGCTCATTTTCAGGCAACCAGGACAGCCTTATCAGGAGGGTGTCCATATGGAGACCAGATTTATGGGGTGGTCTCTTTTCCCTAGCACGCCTTCATCCAGCACCCACTCCTGACTGGAAAACACCTGGCAGGGTTTTATCTCTTTATTGTCACAGTACCTGCCATGGAGCAGGAAGATGCTCTGCCATGTCTGCGCTGTTAAATGACCTGTCCTGATACTGCTGCCTGCTGGTGGGGGCACTGCTCCACGATTTTCAGCTCCCTCACCCGCCCAGTAATGTGGCTGTGTTCATGGGAAAGACTCTGCATGCCATGCTAGGTATTGAGATCTTCCCTAGGGATTGTGTGAGACAGCTCTGCCTGGTCTGAGGCAAACCCGAGCCAGGGACTCTTCTAACGTTTTAATAGGATAAGTGATGAACCTCGGTGCCCTCATATGCTTTAATGTACAGATACAGCCAGACTAAATCACTTGAGACATCCCAAACAGCCTAAAGGATTTAGACACATCTCTTTATTTCCATTTAAAGCTGTTCCTCTCAATACCCCCTTTTTTTCTCTTCTGTTTTTTTAGCAGTCTAGTATAAAGCAAAGATGTGAGAAGAGAGGCTGTCATAATCTAGAGGTAGGAGCAGAACAGAAACCTCTATTTGTCCTGAGCACCCACATCTTATTGGCACCAGTCTCAGGAGTTCAACCCCTTTGAAAACTCCACAAAAGCTGGATAAATGTTTCAGAGTGGAGCCTCTAAGAGATAAACAGCCACTGCTGAGATCTGCATGCACACACAGGTATTGATCAGCAGCAAGCTTCTCAGCCTTTATTCAATAACTCCATAGTAACCCCAATGACACACTATTTGGGGCTTCTCCAGGACAAGCTGGAAGTTTTAACCCAGCACTACCTTCTCTTTTTCAAGACCTGTTGATTTCAACAGAGAGCTCTACAATGGGAGAGCAGGACTTGATTTTTTTCCATCTGGAAGCCTTTTTCTGGTCTGAATATTCTTTTAATGCCTTTAGTGGTTCCATTCAGGACAAAGCCATTCTGATCCTCCCAATTTCACCTACTGAAATGCATGTGCTTCTTCAGAAGCAATTCTTGAAATGCTTTCATAACACGTATTTGCAAAACCAAGGTAACTGAGGAAGGAATGAGAGCTCTTGTCTTGGAACTTTGTACGGGAGGGTAATTCCCCATTAAATGTACAGTGAACCAGGCACACACAGGGACACTCAGCTCCAGTGTCTTTCAGGCATCTCAAAGAAACACAGGAACACACAACCATTCCTCAGGGAGCAAATCACTGTCTGGAGGCTGGGAAAAAAGCCTTCTCATAAACATCTCTATCAGAACATTTATATCAGAAACTGTTCTTCAGGCCAGGTCATTTCTTAAATCAATTTGAAGACTTTATAGGTTGTTCTTCAAAATTACCTTGGCTTGCAACCACTTTCCCTATCACACCTTCCACCAGTGCAGGTCAGCAGCTAGTCCCTGGAGTCACCCTGGGGACAGATGTCCCCAAAACTGACGTGGAGGGGTTTGATCTCCAGGGGCTGCGGTGTGGTCAGTGGGAGAGAGTAGTGCTCGGGTAGGTGACTCAGGGCGCCTAATCCCACTCTGGTTACGCTGGCGCAGTAATCCAGCCCTGTCAATCTGGCTCTGTTGCCCGGACAGCCGGCCCCACCCTCCTCCCCCTCTGTCCTTAGCAGCAAGGAGATCTAGGCAGTTTTAACCAAGATCAGCTCTCTAACCAAGTTCACTGTCTGCCAAGGCTCGTCTCTGCCTATTGACCGCAGAGCGAGAGGGGACTCCTGAGGCCAGAGTTGATTTCTGTGAGTATTGTTCCCACTCAGTCGGTGATCCTTTTTATCCCCTGAGAGCCCTGAGTGCTGAAGGAGTGATGCAAACCAATTTGGTTGTTAAGCTTAAACTGCTGGAGTGTTTCCTGGCAGACTCATGAGGCAGGTCACTTGTGGGTCAGAAGGACTTCGGGCTCCAGTGCTGGGATGTCTTCTGCAGGGAATGGCTCTTGAAGCAATACTACTTTGTTTCACATTGCTACTTAAGAGGACAAAGTTCATGGCTTCTTGGTGGATCTCATTATTGTTCAACTTTTTTTAAGATATTTTGCCTGGTAATATTACAATTTACTACTATTCAATGCTAATAAACATTCCTATTGCAGTATTTTAGCTGTTTTCTGCCATTTTCTTTAGGCTTTGCTTCTGATGGAAAATCACTGTCTCTCTGCTAAAGAGATGAGCCACAGGAACTCTGCTGAAAATCTTCCTCACAGCAGCATCCTTGGTGTGCACCGGACGCAATGGACATGGTTGTTTACCAGCATCAGGTCTTGCCTTTCACCCATCCTTCATCACACATTGGCTTTCAAGTGTCTCATCTAAAATTAAAGTGTTTGTAGGACTGGGGCTTTAAGCAGATGAAATATAAAAATTAAGTTTTGCAGCGCAGTCTCAGAGTAAAGTGAATGAGATGCTCTGCCTGCAGCTTGTTTTTTTAGAGACAAAGTATTTGTTCTACTACTTATTGATATTACTAATTGCCATCTGAGGGTTTGGAGGGGCAGGGCAGCAGGCTGCTTTGCTGGATGTGGATCCCTTCTGAGATAAATGAGCTCTGAGAAGCAAAGAATTTGCTGTAGCAGCCTTGGAATATGTGCTGCATTTTGCAAAGGCACCCAGTGCTCTCCATCTCCTTGCAGAGAGAGAGCTGCTGGTGCTCGGCTCCTTTATTTAGGAAGCCACAAAATGCAGTTGCCTCATTTTAAAAACCTGAATTTGAAAATGCTGACCCAAGATCTCAGGTTTGGGCCATGTTTGAATGCTTGTGTGTTCACTTTCCTGAATCAAAACCAGGTTCTTCTCCCTCTCTCATGCCCACACACATCACACACATCTACAAACACAGAGGGAGGAGAGGGAGGAGGCTGCAATTGAGGGAGCTCTTAGTGTTCTGTCTATACTAAATGTCCGTTATGGATATAAACATGCTCGAGGAAGAAAAAAACCATTGCACCCACATTAGCCATTGAATAGGTTATTACTTTACATGTACAGTATACAACTTTTCATATAGGTGGTATCTCTTGTACTGGAGCATGAACATTAACCTTCTGCAGTTCACCTTGGTTTGCAAACTGCAAGAATCAATTCGCCTAAGATGGATGTTCACATCTAGTTAGCTTTCTGCATTATCTCAGCTGGAGAGGTCACTAAAAATAGTTGTATAGCACTTTAAATTTTCAACAGGGAGACTTTATTATCGTTTAGATCCATCATCGCTGCTTTACCTACCACGGTTCTTCCAGCTGAAATAATGCACAGAGCTGGTAGTGGCTAAGTGTTTTCAGAGTTCATGCACTGATGAGCAGGACAGCTTGGACAATATCTGAATTGCTAGCAACAGCAAACTGAGCAAGCTGCATGGACAGTGTAACACTGGTTCAGTAAATCCCCACTGCTTCAACTATTTCATCAAAAATGCCTTTTTTTTTCCTGCTCTCCTGCACTGCAGAAGCAGGACTGATCTGTCATCGTGTGCTGCCCTGATCCTGCACAGGCTCCTTCGGGATCAGCAGTCCCAGCCTCCCCACAGTCCTGCTGCAGTCAGTGGGGCGCTCGTGGTGCCAGGAAGCATCGAGGGGCTGCAGGATTGTACCCACATTGTGTGGGACAGGGTGACAGAAGAAAGGCTGTTCTCAGCAGTGCTGCAGCACGATTTTCACTTGATATCTTTATTGCTTTTAACAATTTCCTGTGCTTTGTTACGAGTAAGTCACCTTGCCAAGGCCCTCACGGCCTTCCAGGCATTACAGCTTGCTGTTCACATGTCACCTCCATGTGTCACTACATACATGGGGTTGTAGGGATACATTTTGTCTGTTCAGGTTTGTTTGTGTTACAGGACTGACCCAGCCACTGTGAGGTTTCTGAGTTTCACCTTCCAAGCACACACACGTGAGAGCACAGTGTCTTGGCCCTGTGCCTTGGCCCAGCTGCTCACACTGGCACTGCTGATCTTGTTTGCACTCACAGAATATTTATTTAAGCCATGAGGGCAAGGCTCAGAGAAGACGTAAAATGCCTGGGAGCACAAAGTATCAGAAGACACCAAGAGTGATGGAGCAGAGTGATTCCTTCGTTACTTTGCAAAGTAGGTGTGATTAATAAATTGCTTCTTTCATTTCTTTAATAGAATGGTTTTAATTATTTGTTGCATCAATAAATAAACAATCTTTCCTTCAGTATTAATTGCTGAGATCTACATTGCATCTCACTGTCAATTCAAGCAGAACCAAACACATCTTAATATCAGCAGACAGGTTCTCCTTGACTTCAGTGACCATTAGATCAGATCCTGCAACAACAGCATGCGACAATTCTCAGGGCTTTAATTAACTGGACATTAAGAACTTTGTAGCAAGCTGCACAACAGAACCTAAGAGAAGTCTCTTTCCACCTTGCAATTGTGCATCGTATCTCCTGAAGAGGCTGTGCTGCTGGGCATTAAGAAAATCCAGGGAGTACTTCTCACTGCCTTGGACCTTGGGGAAATGGGCTATAGCTTCCCTTCTGGAGCCAGAAGGAAACTCTCCTGATGGGTATCAAAGCGGATAAAATCATAGAATCACAGAATGGTTTGGGCTGGAAGGGACCTGAAAGACCATACAGTTCCAACCTCCTGCCAAGGGCAGGGACACCTTCCACTACCCCAAGTTGCTCCAAGCTCCATCCAACCTGTCCTGGAACACTTCCTGAGATGGGGCATCCACAAACCCAGTCAAATTAAAATTAGCCATCACACAGAAGTCCAGGAATGTTTTCAACTGCCAACATCTTTGTGAGGGATGGAAGAAGTACAAAGCTCTGGGTGTTGTGTGGTCTTACTCCTCTCTCTCATTTCTGCCTCAGGGAAGTTTCAGAAACCAGTCTTAGAAAAATGAGCTACCTGTATTTTTTATCTTGCAAATGTTTATTCACAAGGAGACTCCTTCAACCAGTACTGTTCTTAACAAGTCAGGACTGATCATATCGAGCTGGCATCTCCTACCAACCCAGGATGAAAGCTCCAGGTTCCAAGGAAGCTGATGGATGGACCTTTAAGTGAGGGATACACCAGATTAACAAAGACTTTTAGTAAAAGTCAGCAAACGTGGAAGTCTGTGAGCTGAGGGCTATGCTGACATGGTGGGTTAGTCATGGCTCTGGTGTCCCACAAGGACAAAGCACACAGACATCCTGACATTGTCCACTCTCACGGGACAACTGTGGCCCTGCCACAGCCCCAGCTCATGCCCTCACACCCTCAGAGTGCCACCCACCCCAGGGCACTGGGATCCCTGCAGCACTGAGGCCTTAGAGGCACCAGACCCCAAAACCAACAGGATTTGGGGCAAGTCTGAAGCACTTGGAGGAAGTACTTGGGTGTTCTCATGGTGGATCCTCTGCCCTGCGGTGTCCGTTTGCTCATCACAAACCCTCCCTTGTCCATGTGCGCTTTGCTTCAGCATCTTTTCAACCCCCGTGATCCCCTCCTTTCTGCTCCTCCTCTTTTCCAGCCTTCTCCCATCACCCTTGGGCAGGTCCTCTCCCCGTATCTCTGTGGTGTTTATCTAATCCCCACTGAGGCTCCTGGAAAGACCTGGCACCAACGTGGACCCCTCTGGTAACACTACACACCTTTTCCACAACCTCCCCAGCTGTCCTTGTCATACCAAACCCAGAGGTGAACCTGGCCTGGCAGCAGGAGGAGATGCCAGAAGAGCAGAACACCGTGGTCTTGGGAGGAACCCCACAGCGAGGGACTTTTTGAGACAGAAAAGGATTTCCCACCCACCAGCCTCCCTTTGAATTGTGAAAGCTTTTACCACCTAGAGCATCTCATGTGTCAGCACACTTAAACATGGTGCTAATTGTCACAGCATCACCTGTCTGGAAACTCTGCTGTGAGCACCTTTTCTCACATCACATATAAGAAAAAAAGCAAGCAAAAAAAAGCATTGTTTCTCTCCTGCTGTAACAGTCACCTATCTCTTAGAACCATTTAAACCCCCTGAGTTCTTGAATATTAATTCAAAAATTCTCCCATTCAGTTATTAACAATGAAAGCATTGACTGTTTTCCATATGGGTGTGTTCTGGATGTAAAGTTTACAAACAGATACAAAGGCCACCACACGCAGGAAGGATCCAGTGTTGATTAAAATGTGCTATCCACAGAGTTTATGGAGTCCCAGAGTTTATGGGCACACTGGGACACTCCATGGATAATGCATTTTAATCTTAGATGTTTAGGGCTGCAGGTGAAAGGTTTAATGAGCTGGAGAAGACCCTAATAGCAGTGAAAGAAATAGAGGGGATTTCAAAGGAGAGGAGACATTCCCCTAATGGATCTTCAGTCTCTACCCTCACTCTACTGAAAGACTCCAGTTTCTGTGTCTTAACTCAGAAGGACATTTCCACATTGAATTGCCAGCAAAGTGAGCATGGGACTGCAGGTGTCCCAGTCCATGCTGAGTGCAGAGCACAGCAGAGCCCTGAGGGCGGCCTTGGTGGCACAGAGCAATAGACATGATGGTGAGCAAGGTGTGGAGGAGCCACTGACTGGTGTCCAGACCCTGACAGGCTCTGTAGCATATTCAGATGTATTTGCACCCCCCTTTTCATCCACAGTCCTCTGGGAATGCCTCTGAGTGTGCCCAGGGGAAGAGGCTGGCACTGCCCCCCACACCTGTGCAGCTGATTTCAGAGCCCAAAGCCAAGTGCACCATTTCCCCACTGACATGAGCAGGTCCCCTGGTGCTACTGCTGAGGCAAAAGTGAGTAAATTCAGGTTGAGGAGAGGAGATTCTGCTGGAGCACACAAAAACCGCCCCCCAAGGACCATCCCTTCGCCTTTTGGGAAGGGGCAGCAGCCTGGATTAGGGCTAAACGGATTTGTGCTTGCAGGACCCTGGGTCTCTAATTGGGTTTTTTTTTAATTCCCGTAATCCTGGATGATTTGGAGCAGATGCTTCAAGATTACTGCCAGGGCCCAAAGGTGACTGCAGGAAAAAAACAGTCCGAGCCTGGCTGAGCAGCGCAGTGGGCTTGGGGTGCTGCTGTCCTCGGGGGCTTCTCCCCTGCTTAGAGGGGCTGCAGCACCAGCAGGGGTTGGCCTGAGCTGGGTTTTGGCCTTGCAGCAGGATTTGGGTTTCTGAAAGTTGCTTTTGCTCTCCCAGCAGCCTGCAGGTGGGGGAGGATGGAGCCCATTTCCCAGGAGATGGCTGATGGGAAAGACAAAACCATACGGAGTTGCCAGAGAGAGTTCATTATTCCTGCCTGCTCCCGAGCATGTGTGAAAATCCCCTGGGTGTTGGCAGCAGCCCTCACACCTAAAACCCCAACATGAAGCTGCGAAGGTGCCCTACCAGCCAGCCATGGCTCCAACTGATCCCATGAGCCAGATCGTTCTGTACAACCCATCAAAGGATGAGGATTCAGCTGCTGTTGAATTTAACACATCAAATACTGATGGGGACAGACTTTTGAAAAGGCAATAGGACAAGGGGTAATGGTTTTAAACTAATGGGGAGTAGATTCAGTCTGGATATGAGGAAGACATTTTTTATGATGAGGATGGTGATGTGCTGGCACAGGATGCCCAGAGCTGGTGGATGTCCCATCCCTGGAAACATTCAAGGCCAGCTTGGAGAGGTCTAGTGAAAAGTATGCCTGCTCACTGCAGGGGTTGGCTGGATGGCCTTTAAGTGTCACTTCCAACCCAAACTGTTCTGTGATTCTATGAAGGCCTGCTAAACACGGGGTTGGTCTTGGCTTGGCACCATCCTGCAGCTCCTCTTCAGGGCGCTGATGGAGCTGAGCAGCTCCTGTGTGGCTTTCACAGGAGACACCAAGGGACTGCATCAACCAGAGACACAGCAAGAGGCAGGGGACAGGAGGGCAAGGAGTTTGGTCCAGGGGATAAGTCAAGAGGTTGCTCAGTCTGGAGAAAAGGAGGCTCAGGGGGGACCTTCTCACTCTCCACAACTCCCTGACAGGAGGGGGCAGCCAGGTGGGGGTCGGGCTCTTCTCCCAGGTAACAGGGACAGGACAAGAGGGAACGGCCTCAAGCTGCACTAGGGCAGGTTTAGATTTAATATTAGAAAAATTTCTTCATTGAAAGGGTGGTCAGGCATTGGAACAGGTGGAGTCACCATCCCTGGAGTGTTCAAAAGGCATTGTGGATGTGGCACTTTGGGACATGGTTTAGTGATGAACATGCCAGTGCTGGGTTATCAGTGGGACTTGATGGTCTTAAGGGTCTTTTCCAAGATTAACCGTTCTATGATTCTATGAAAATGAACTTTCCTCTATACCAGCTCAGGGAATTCTGAGCATATTTCAAAAAAATCCCAGTCTATAACCGCCTCCTGCACAATGTAAAAATTCATTGAGGATGATGCCCAAGAACACTTGGTTTTTCTTGGCCCAACAGGACTCCGCTGTCCATTCATTATCTCTTCCTTCCTTTGTCTCTTCACACCTCTGGGTAGGATGAGCTGTAACCTGTACTTATCTTTGGGAAACAGCTGCCTAACCTATACAAAATGTTAAGAGACTTGATCCAAAAGCAAACCCGTGTTTGCGGGTTCCAGCAACAATTTTGCAAGTCTCTAACGCTGCAACTTCAAGCAGCCATTTAGGCTAAAGTCTCTTCCCCGATCTTAATTATTTAACAAATACCATACAAAGACATGTAATATCTGCAATATTCATAGCCTTGGCAGCAGGCTGAAAACACTTGGATTTGCTTGGGGTTATTCAAGGTTTTCCTTTGAAGACCAGTAGATTTCCACTGCTCCTCTGTCACTGAACATTGCCATACAACATTAATAGCACCTAACCGATTATTCATAGGCCATTTGTGATAAAATGATGGCTCAGAGGTGGTTGCAGTAAACAAAAGCACATCTTAAAAAGCTTAAACAAGATGTGTGTGCAGGGTGATTTGTATGAGGCAGAGATTAGCTACGATTATTAGTAAATACAAGCCCCAAGCCAGGGAAGCACTTAAGCACAATCTTCTGCCCCGCTGCCTTCCCAGAGCAGCCTCTCAAAAAATGCCTGGGGTACTTCAGGGTGTTCCCAGGCTCAGTGCTGGCCCATGGTGTGCAGGATCTGGGACTGTGATGCCAGGGCTGTAGCAACCCTCTCACATGAAAGCTGCTGTGCAGGTGGATGGCAGCAGTGTCTTCCTTGCAGGACAGGTGTTGTCTTCCTCCATTGCTTGGAAAGGAAGGGAAGAGTTTATCTGGTAATGTTTATGTTAAATTTTTTGATTGAAAAACTTATAGCCAGGCAGTTTTATCGCTGCTTGGCAGAGCCAGCTGCTTAGAGAGGCTTTGGGTCAGGCTATTTAAAGGCACCATTGATCCCCAGCCTACTCCCCGCAGCTAAGAATCTGTAGCTGGAGAGGAGTGAGATCTCAGACCTGCTGAGGGTGGCAGCGAGAAAAGGGGTCCAGAACACTCCTGCTCCAGGAAAGCATGCAGGTGTGGATGAGGATGGAAGATGTGTGTGGTGAAGGATGAGCAGAGCTATGTCTGTGTCCCCACACGCCGTGTCAGGCTCCGGAGCTGTCTCGGTGTCAAGGCAGGGCTCACCCGGCTGGCACCAATCATCACTGCATGGATCAGCCACACAAACACTCCCCACACCCCATCCTGAGCTGTGCAAGGGCTGAGGTGGCAGCAGGGACAGGCAGCAAGAGCAGGGGGTCGCAGTGCTCAGGGAGGGGAGCCTGTGGCCATGGGGAGAGCTGGAGAAGGAGCTGGAACTGTTGGGATTTTTTAAATTTTATTTTTCCCTAGATAGTTATATTTTTTATCCTAGATAATAGTAGAATTATCATAGCATGGTGGTCATTTGGGTTGAAACGGACATGAAAGACTGTTTTGTCCCAACCTCCCTGCCAGGGACACCTTCCACTAGACCAGGTTGCTCCAAGCCCTATCTAACCTGGCCTTGAACATTTCCACTAGCAGGGCAGCCACAGCTTCTGTGGGCAGCCTGTGCCAGTGCCTCACCACCCTCACAGGGAAGAATTTCTCCCTAATATCTAATCTAAATATCTTTTCGTTATAATTGTCTATTAGTTGTAATTGTCTTTTAATTTAAGACAATTCCCCCTTGTCCTATCACTACCTGCTTGTGTAAAAAGTCATTTTCCCACTTTATTACAAGCCCACTTTAGGTATTAGAAGGCTGCAATAAGGTCTCCCCTTCCCTTCTCCAGGCTGAACATCCCCAGCTCTCTCAGCCTGTCCCCACAGGAGAGCTGCTCCAGCCCTCTGAGCATCTTCGCGGCCTCTCTGGACTCGCTCCAACAGGTCCAAGTGTACCTGAGGCAAAGTCCTGGGTAAGGATCTGACCTCCAGTTCCCGCTTCAACCCCCCTCTGCCCGATTAAAGCCGCTCCCGCTGACTCAGTCGCGACTCCAAAAAAAACCTTAAATTCCCAAACGGGGGTTTGGGTACACCCGTGCTTGCTGCCGTACCCCACAGCCAAATTCCGAGTCTTTGAGAGAAAAGTGAACTCTTGGCTGTCCGGGTGGGGGTCGGGGAGGGGCTCGGGGCGGTGCCAGCGGAGCCCCCGCGGCCCCTGCGCTGCCGCGGAGCAACAGCTCCACCGTGTGAGAGCCGGGAGCCGCCGGGAGCCGTGGGCACCGACCGGTCAGCTCCCACAGCCACAGCCACTATGCCTTTATTTACTGCTTAATTATCGTTATTCTTTTATATTTTTTTTAAGTTTACAAATATTTTTAAAATCAAACCAAGACAACACCGGCACCACCACCTCCGCCCACTGATCCACAGCGCACCTTCTTCCGGACTCTCACAGAAGGACACACGGATTATGGCAGGAGTGGACAACATATTGTTCAATATTGCCCGAGCTGCAGCCTGCTGCGCTGCATCTCCTCAGAGCCCGCAGTAATTCCGCGTGGGCTCCGCTGTTTGCTTTTCCCCGTGTCTGACAGATCGCTGTGGGGGACAGCCTCCCGCTGATTCCCCTTTCCTGCTCCTGCCGAAAGGACGAGGTCACCGATTTGTCATTTTCTTGGTTTGACTTGTAATCTCTCTGCGAGGGCTGCAATGGTTTAATAGTCCCGCTGGAGTTTGCCTCTTGCCAAAACAGTCCGAGCAACAAACCGCAGAGCCGTGCTTTGTGCTTACTCAGATACGCTTACTCAGGGTCCGATCCCATCCTTCTGATGCACTTCTCTTCTCAGTGCCAAGCCCAGCCAGGGCTCACCCAGGGCAGCCCCAGAGTGGTGAAGAACTGGGTGTCACCTCCAAAAAGCTTAGCAGGAGCTCGGGCACACCCCAGGGATGGTATCTGTGGGATAAGGGCTGGCAAACCTCACTTCCAGCCTGGCAAATAAAACCATGGGGTTGTGCTAGAGATGTGTGAAAAGAAGGACCTCTGGGGCCACACAGGTTGTGTTTGGTGCTCCCCCTCCCTGGGGTTTCTCTCTGACTTTGCTGCCCTGTAAAAAACAAACCTGCCTCTTCTGGATACATCAGTCCTGGGTCAAGCTAGGAGGTTATTCTTTCCTAGGGTTTTTGGTCCTGCTGCCATTCCCCATTGGCATTACCCCTTTTGCCTCTCCACCAATCCCCTTGCTGCAGATTTTTTGCGGGGAGGGGAGCACACTGATTTCCTTAGTGATCCCCCAGAGTATTTGCTGTCTATGCCTGCCCTTCCCTGATGAGATTTGGTGATCAAAAGCCCCCGCAGCCCCGAGGAAGGCAGTGGTGTGTGTCACAGTCGGCTGACCCTTCCGGGACAAATCCTACAACTTTCCCTCTTCCCTCTCCCCAGAGAGGGCTCTGACTGCAGTGGATGCCAAGCCATCCCACGAAAGCCCGGAACGCTGTGGGATCTGAGCTCCGGGAGAGGAAGCCCAGGTCTTTTGACGCCACCTTGTGGAAACCTCGCTATCCTGCCGGCGCCAGTGCCAGTGTCATCTCAGGGACGGCACTGTGGGCGGCGGGCTGGAGTGCAGGCGGCTGGGGAATATTTCGGGGTGAGGCTGAGTGCAGCTCATCTCATTGAGGCTCAGGTACGCCCAGAAAAGCAGCTCTGGAGGCACGAGCATCCTCCCATGTGAGGGCAGCCCAGGCGGTCCCCTGGCAGTCGGTGTCACTTGTGTTGTCACCAAAGCAGTGGCAAGAGGTGACACGAGGATCATGAGCCTTGTGTCACATCAAACGATACACTCAGGGGAAAACAGATCAGCTGTTGGACGTGTGAGTGCCTGCTCTGACTTGTGCTCCTCCTGCTCCTCCCTCCTCCTGTGGCAAGCGGAGCAGCAAGAAAAGCAGCTGCTCTCAAAGGAATGGAGAGAGCTGGAACGAGCCTCGGGCAAGCTTTAGGTGTGTAAACCCAAAACTGCAGGGCAAAATCATGTCAGCTCAGCAGCCAGCCAGCCAGCAAGGTCCTGCCCATGCTGCCTGGGAAAAAATCCTCCATGCTTGCACTGCTGATCAAGTCTGCACTGGCCGAGTCCTCTCCCATGGAGAAGGGTAACCAGATTCTCGTATCTCCAGGTGTGCCCTTGGCATTTTAATACCTCGACAGGATCAAGGTCCTTATTAAATGGACTTACAGGTGTTTTGTGTTCATGAAAACTACCCAAAAAAAGAGGATTTGTGCATGCCCCATCTGCTGCAGCTGTAAGAACTCCAAATGCATCCCTCCCAGGAGAGCATCCTTGCCAGCAGGCTACAGGCTGCAGGATTATGGATTGGTTGGAGGATGCCAGAGGGAGCTCCTTCATCATCTTGGATCTGGACAACAGCAAAGTCAAGAATTTTCTTCTACTCTTGGTTCACCAGGCTCATGCTTCACTGTCTCCAGCAGGAAAAGCTTTTAGCTAATCTGGCAGATAAATTAGTGCCTGAGTGGCACTTCTCTGAAAGACATGCAGAGCCCTTCCCAGACATCACACAGCATCAGACATCCCACAGATTACAAAATTTGCACAATCTGTGCCTTAAATCATTATTAACATCTTGCTTTAAGTTTACATACCCTGATTTCAGCCCCCACCAGTATCTTCTGATACCCAATCCAAGCGTCTGTATGTTGCTTTAATTTGGGAAGTGTGGGCAATGAACAAGTACTTTTAAAATCTGAAAATAAATAGGAAGATGATGTATCTTGGTGTGCTATTCTGTATTTAAATTTGTCTTCCCCTTATGTTGGTTCTAAACTGGATTACAGTTTAGAAATCACAGTAACTTCTAAAACAGCAAAAGCTGCAAATTTAAAGGACCCTAAATCAGGTACCCACATAAAATACAGTCCGTGGGATTCACATCCAAGTTGTATTTCAAGATATTGGCACTTTCAAGGTGCTCTTGCAAACTTGTGTTACCACCTGGGGTACCTTGGAGGAGTAAAACCCACACAGGAGGTCAGCAGCAAAACGGTGGTTATTTTCCAGATGCAGAACTGGAAAACCCACAGCCCCACCACTGCTTTGGCAGGGAAGTCCCAGGGATGCTGCTCTGCCATTTGCATGGTTGAAAGGGGGATTTATTGAGAAGATGAGGAAATATTTGCTAAATTGTGTCCTGTACCATGAAACTTCTGTTTGGATACCAACAAGTGTGAAATCCCAGGGAAGGAGTCATAACCACTGCCAAGCCAAAAGCTGTGAAAACGTGACCCTCTGAAAAGTCAGGTTAGGAATTCCTTCCTAGCAGCAGTTTTCAGCTTGATATAAATGTTATCACTCGAACATTCTTTGGTTTGTACCACTGGGATTTTCTTTGAAAAGGCATGGCATGATCTCATGTTTTCCTTTCCTTTAAAAACCTTTAGGACTGAACCACAAATGGTATTTTCCCGTGAAATCCAGCTCCTCTGCCCGAGAGGCCGCATAGATGGGCAGCAATGCAACATTCCTTCCCAGGTCTGATGGAAATGTGTCTCCATTCATAAATTTAAACATCTGGCTCCACTGCAAAGTAGGTCAGAGCTCATCTGTCAGAGAAGGATTTGTCAGAGATACAGGGAACTGTATTTTGTCCTTCCTGTGCCATTTATACAGCAGCAAAATCAGAGCAGCCGTTCCCTCCATAGGTGCTGGGAGGTGGTGGCTGTGCCCCGAGGGTGAAAATGTCCCCCTGCAGGGGAATTAAAGTGTGACTGATCCCTCTCCTGTGTGTCCTGTACAGGGGAGGTGTGGCAGATTGTGATGCCACACCGGTGTGCAGTCTGTCCCTGAGCCTTAGCAGGCCGATGGGAATGAGAAAATGCAGGAGAAAATCTGTATTTCAGCCGATGCTGCGGCTGCTGCTGGGTGTTTGCAAATGTGCTACAGGCAAAGCTGTCACCCCAAGGTTTGGGTGGCATCAGGTACGACCGTGGCCGGCTCTGTGCTGACCATGTCCAGGACTCCTCTCTCTTTAACCTGAGCACATTCCAGCCTGGGAAAAAAGGCTTTCCAAAAATGTGTCTATCTACAGAAAGAGACAAGAACAGTTTCTTGAAACAACATCTGCTGGAAAGTCTCTCCGTCAGGCTGCTCTGAGGGCAAAACCCTCTGGTCTGGGTGTCACCTCCACATCTACTCGGTGTGGTCCCTGGCACCTGGTCAGCACCGTGGCACCAGCCTGGCCACATCCAGCCCCACCAGCACCTGCCCTTCCCCTGCTGTCAGCAGATCCCACCCTCCCCGAGGCACAGCCCTTGGGGTCTCCTGCCAGAAAGCCGCAGAGGGAATGTTTCAGGCCGTGACATGGGATATCCCGGCCTCACTGCACTGCCCACCCCAGGCAGCTTCCAGCCGCCGGTCCTGCCCTGCGCATTTGTACCCGTGCCCTGTGCTGGGAACAGCTCCCAGCAACCCTCCAGACACGTCCCAGCCTAAGGAAATGTCCGAAGCACATGTTCCAGCCCGGAGGTAGCACAGCGGGGCCACCGCTGCCTCCCGGGCTTGCCAAAACCCCCGGTAATTAAAATCCTTTCCCCGCAGTCAGCAAAGGACGCTGCGGTTCCCAGCGCCGGCAGCGGGAGCTGCCTCGGGGGGAGGTGAGAGCGCTGGGCTGAGCCCCCCGGGGCAGGGGCTGCTCACAGAACACCAGGGAAACAGCCCCGACACCCGCAGAGGTGACCCCGCTGCCTGACAGCCGCTTCCCTCTGCAAACAGCCAGCCAGGGAAGGGCTGATCTCCGTCCCCTTCTGGGAAAGTGTCGTCCCCACAAGGTAAGGTTCATCCAGCTTTGCATCCCCGGGCCGGAGCTGGGGCTGAGCTCGGGCAGGGTAGCAGGGGGGTTAGCCGGGACTTGGATCCAGAGCAGAGCCTGAGCCATTGGTTTTGCCCGAATTTACTGGATAGCTACAAAAAATTGGCAGGAAACAACTCCAGTCCTAGCTTTCCAGAAAGGGTTATCCAGGTAAAAGTGGAACTGGGTGTGAAGGATCCCTGGATCTCAACAAAGAGTTAATGATGGAAGATAAAATGGGAGAATGTTGAAAGGGGCAGGGAAAGCATCAGCCATGAGATTGGAAGGGGCCGATAAGGGCTAATTTTATTTGTCTTTACAATTAAAAGGGGTCAAAAGCAAAGCGTGGACCTGAGCCTGGGTGTAACACCATCCATCTCATCCGTACCACAAACGGGAGGGGCTGCCAGGCCCATTTCCAGCACCACCACTCCTCTTAGAGACTTCATTTGAATATTTTTCCAAGGCTTCTGGCACTGCCTCCATGCTCCTCGCCAGACCAGAGCCCCACTGTGCCTGCAGGAAGAGAGAGAACCTTCACTGTTGCTTCCCCAGCCTCCACAAACACGGCTGGCACAGGGCTCCTGGAATTGCTTTCTTTATTTCCATCTAGTGAAATAACCTGGGAGGAGAGTGGCTGGCTCTGCCCTCAGCCCTGCCCTGGCTCTCTCTCTCTCCTGTGCAAACAGAGAAGGCAGGACATGAAAAGTCCGTGGAACAGGCAAGTGTGGATCTTGCCAAAGGATGGGAAGCAGCCACGGAGGAGCCTGTTTGGATCAAAGTGTCCCTGGAGCCAGCATGCAGGGATGCCCTTTTGGGGGCTGAACCCCACAGTGATGGGCTGGAAAACAGAGGAGGATAAGATTAGAACAAAAAATGTAAGAAGACTTCTGAAAGATGCTCCTGTGCAGGTGTGGCCATATCTTTGCAGCCTTCAGCTACTGCGAGTGATGGCAGTCGATGTTTTCCCACCCAGGGATAAGGGAAAATTCAAGTCCCTGGGATGTACATCTGCATTTGCACATGTGCCCATATGCCATGGAGTCAAAAGGGATGGCAGAGAAACCAGGGAATCAGACAAATGAGCCCTTTTTGTCCTGAGGAAGGGCAGGGAAGGATGTCTGTGAGCACATTGCAGGAGATGTCCTGCACTGCATGTGATTTCCCGGAGGAGGCTTTTTCTGAATGCAAAAGACCCAAATTTCCCCATGTTCAAACATGAATGAAATGTTTCCCATGGTTTTCCAACACTTGCTTTCACCCCAAGCAGCAAGCAAGCCACAAAGAATCAGCTCTGCCTGTAGAACCAAAAATCCAGGAAAAAACCTCCACGCGTGCAGAAAGCTCAGATTTATTGCCGAGTTTTGATGCATGAGGGACAGGACTCGGTGCCTGTGTAGTGAAACATTTCCATTTCTTCTGCTGAATTAAATTCAGACCGGATGTGACCCTCAGGAACCCCAGCCCTTGGGGACAGACCCACTGGGAAGGACCCTGCCCCTGCCAGCCCTCGGATGGGGCTCCCACCCCTGTGCATGGTCCAAGGGCAGCTGCTCAGAGTGCACAGAGATGGGACCTGGAGTCGGCTCCAACTCAGGCCAGGAGCTGATGTCCACAGCACCCAGACTCCACCTCTCACAAAGCCCTTCAGGCTTTGGCCTCAAGCTGATCAAAAATTGCCATGTTTTGGTTCCTTTCAGCCAACTGAGTGCTTTTCATTTTGATTTCTCCCCCTCACTCCCCTCCCCCCACCCCAAAGCTAAAAGATCCTGACAGCTCGGGCCATTGTGTCAGTTGACTTTTCCTTCCAAAAATAATACTATTTTTGATGCAAAATCCTCAGCCTGCTCTGTTTTAACTCTCTCCAGAGCCCTGTAACTGTGTGTGTGCAGGGATGCCTGTGTGTCCTCTGGCACGCTTTTGCACATGGAAAGAAAGAACTTTTCCCTACCTGAATGCTCGTTCCCGTTATTGAGCCTCTTTGAAGTCGAGCAATAAAAAGTCCCTGTGCCCACATGCAGAGCTCCAGACCAGCCCTTGAATGTCTCAAATGCAAATCTCACTGTAACTGTACCAAAAATGTGGAAGGCTGCTCCAGATTATTGCATTGGTCTCATGACTGAGTTGTTCTTCAAATAAATACCTACAGATCAGAGAATGCCCTCATCCCATCCATGAGGTGTGAGCATCTCCTTGCTGGGAGCCTCCTTGCCCCACGACCATGTGGCTCTGGGCACCTCACTATCAGAAAGGCTGTAGGATGGGAAGAGGAACTTGGATGATCATCAAAAGAATGAAAAACTAAAAAATCTGTGCCCTTGCACTGGAATAAATAATTTAACAAGGGAAGCCAGGACATTTCTGGCAGCAAATGCAGTGTGTACTGTGTTTATCTGCAATCCAGTAGCCATGGTGGTGGATGTGAGACATTTTGGGGTCCAATAAAATGCTCAGAGCCACCATGGCTCTTTGATATGAGATATTGCAGTGCCTTTTTCACACTGCACCGCTTTTCCTTCCAGTTAGACAGAAAATAAAGCAAAAGCCAGAGGTGGAGGGATTATTGTAACCCTGCTGGAGGTAGTGAGGGCAAAGCCTCATTTCCAACAAGGAATGTGCAGTTAGCACCCACCTATCTGCCCAAAAGCACCCTCCAGTCCATGCCCCCAAAGGGGGGTAATGACAGACCTCAGTCGCTGATGTGTTCTTAGCCTGTAGGCCCATGAAGAAACATCTCCTTCCGCCTGCCCCGTGGAGATGTGTCTCAGCTGGAGTCTCAAAAAAGCTTGAAAATCACTTCTGGATGAGCATAGAGAAGATGAACAGAAACATCCATGTATGGGAGAGCAGTAAGCATGGAAGAAACAGAGCCAGATTTGGGTGTATTTATCCTCGAAAGGAAAGCTTTCTGAGTTTTAACAGGCAGAGGCACTGACTGGCCCAGCCTGGTTTTCAAGACACCTCAAGGCAAAACCACACTGGCAACCAGGTGATGTGGAGACGTGGGTAAGGCAGCTCCTGGGGCTCCTGGAGATCCTGGGTGACCTTGGGTACATCACTACTGTCCCCTGGAGTTCCTCAGAGATGGGCTAACTCCTTTTTCCCCCGCTTCCTGCACCCTGCAGCCAGCTCTTCTGTTACAGGAGCTGCCACATTCCTACACCAGCCACGTTCCTGCTCGGAGCAAACACAGTGCCCAAGGCTTCTCCCCTCCTGGACCACATTGGTGTCTCCAGACGATGGTCTGGTCCCAGCCCAGCTACGTGAGAGCCCCTGCCCAGTCCAAACACAGACCTCTGCCCAGCTACAACCAGGAGGCACCTCAGGAAAGTAGAAAAACAAGCAGTGAGAATAAACATCCGGATGAGGGCTGAGGAGGGAAACCAAAACACTGAGGGAAGCCAGGAATAATAAGAACCAAAAACAAACAGAAAAGAGCTAACAGGAGCAACAGATTTAAAAATAAAATGAAAGAACAGCAGCAGGGTGGAGGGGCTGGGATATTTTGGGGTCTGGCAAAGCATGTGGGGTTTGTGGGGCTCAGTTTTGCTGTGGTGGGGCTCAGCCCTGGGGCAGAGCCAGGTTCTCCTCTCATTGCCTTCTCTCACTGAAGTGGGGGAGGATGGAGAGTGTAGGCTGGGACTCCCAGGAGCTGTTTGGGTGGCAGTGATGACAGCAGGCTGCTCTTCAACCCTGCCACATCTCCCCTGGGGACACACGTGTTTGCTGCAGATGCTGTCCCAGGAGCAGATGCCCCATCCAAAACCCTTCTCAGCTCCCAGCAGAAGTTGTTCATCCCTCCAACATGCCCTTGTGCTGGCCCATGGGTCCCTGTGAGGCAGGAGCCACATCTGCTCAAGGACTGGGGGGAGAAGATGTGTCTCCTGGACACCCCAAATCAGTGATGTCCTTCCAGGAAATGAGCCCTGGTTATCCCGGAAACTGCCCACATACAGCTCTGCAAATCCTGTCAACCCAGAGCCATTCACTTGCTCCAAAATTTATATCCAGAGGTGAAACCACTGAAAATCAAACCACTAAAAACCTATTTGTTAGTTCCCATTCCCTGAAGCCCCTCAGACCCAGGTCAGACAAAATCAAACGGGGAAAAAAATTTTTTTTTCTTTTTTTTTTTCCCCCGAGGAATTGGCTCGCAGGGGGAAGGTTGTGCAGGGCAGACTGCACCTGGCTGTCCCAGGTGGACAGGGAGCATGGGGTGCACAAACCCTCAGCAGTTTGGAGACAAGCATGGAGCATCAGAGGTGGGTCTAAATCTCCCCATGGGAAGCCAGAGCCAGGCAGGCACTGACCTCCACTTTCTCCAAGCAGACCACAGGGCTGTTCTGCATAAACACCTTCTTTCACCTTTCAGACATTTAATTCGTGGTTGCCCCCATTATTCCTGTTCTTAGGGCTGGGAACTTGCCCCCATCTTCTTTCTCTGCCACCAACACTCCCCTCACCCTGGCACCAGCGCTGGCTCCTCGAGGTGGCATTTCCATGGTAGGACCCAGGAGCTGCAGGGAGTCTGGGAGCATGCTGGAATAAAAGAAAACACCCTGGCCACGTCTTGGCCCGTGACTCAGAGCAGTTCCCCTCTCTCAAAAGCAAGATAAGCTGGGTTGAGGCACTGCTGCCACCAGACCCACCACGTCAGACCTCCCTTTTCCTGCTCTTGGAAACCCAGGGGCTGCAAGTCCACAGCCACCTAATCAAAACCAATGGTGAATTTTAAAGATGGGGGAAAATAAAACCATAAAATTAAAAGAAATCAGCCTGGATGGAAAGCCAAGGAGGCCACGTGCCAGGAAAGTGAGCTGCCTGCCAGTTTGGCACGGAGTGAATGCTTGGCCTGTTGAGATGGAATGCCGGAGCTGGGCAGCCTGAAGAGGCACTTAGCATCTTCAGGGGGTAAGGAGAGGCAGGGAAGAGGACAGCGACGAGGACCAGACAGAGCCTGAATGACAGATGAGTCCCAAACACACACTTGAGCATGACGATGGGTGTGGGGGAGGATCGAGGCATGTCCCCACCAGGGGCTTGGCTGGTGTTTGTCAGCACAGCCTCATAAATGACAATGATGCAGCTGCTGTGGACAGGATGTGCTGTGGAGATGCACAGAGCAAGGGACAGTCCCTAACAGGAGTGTTGAGGGCACTGGGCTGTGGAGCAGCAGGAAAGGGCTCCCAGCAACTCAGGGAGCACAGCAACGGGACAAGGAAGAGAGCGATGTGGCCAAGAGCAGCATGTGATGCACCAGCCCTAAGAGTCAGATGTTCAGTGGGCAGTGAAGGCCCCAAACCTCTTTCCCTGTGCAGGAACGAGACACCCAAATCATCACGGAGTGCCGAAATGGGGGTGCAGGTCATACCCCAGCAGGGCAGCAATGCCCAGGCTCCTCTCAGGGCACCCCTCACAGCGGCAGAGGAGGTGGGGAGCCCATGCATGACTTTCCCTGCTTCCCACTTCTGGCAGCATGTGCTGGCACAGGGCACGGGCTGCTTTCCAGGATCCGGTCTCTCCCTGGCTGCCTTCCCTGGCTCCCCAGGACACGGCACAGCAGACAGCAAACCGGCCCCTCTCCGTGGGCTGGCTTCTTTAGACCCAGCGCAAGGAGCCTGTGAAAGGAGCAGCCGCGGCCAAGTTTCCCCTTGTTTTTACTTTCCCCGTTTCATTTTGTCCGGGTCCAAGCGGTGGGTTTCGAATGCAGCCTCTCCCTCTCGCGGCTCTCCCCCGCTGGTCCCAGCAGCGCTGTAAGAAAACGTCGAGTCCGAGGCAGTCGGCACCTCCCTGGCCCGGAAAGCTGCACCCGGCAGATTCCCGGCTGGATCCTGGGATGCGGTTGCAGGGACTGGTGGAAATGCGCTGCCACTTTGTGTCTTTGCTGAGAAAAAAAATAAAAAAGAAACTGGATCTTTCGAGTGTGAGTGTAATCTTTCAAAAATGGGCGGTTTGCTCTCAGAAATCTCATGGTTTTGTCCACACATTTCTGGACACCAAGGCTGGACCTGCTGAGCTTTTCCAGCAGGCTTCTCCTAAAATCCCCAGCAGGCTCCTTCACTGGCCCCTGCACATCCCAAGCCCCGGCCGTACCCTGCTGCAGCTGCTCCCCGCTCAGGATCAGGCCCTTGCAGCCCTCCTTCCCAAAAACGGGTTGCCTGTGAGAAATTAATGCATTTCGTGCACTAACCCACACAGGTAGAAGATTAAAAGGCAAACACGGGCTCAGTGCTCTCTCCCAGGTCTGCTGGGTCCTCTGGGCTTTGCCTGCCCAGCTGCACAGCATCCCCGCTCAGGAGCTGACAGGACAAGTGATGGGTAAACAGAGCTTTTCCATGGAAACGTTTGTTCAACAAAGAATCGCAAATTTTCATGGTGAGTATCTGGTTTCCTCCAAACTTAATTGTTGTTGTTTCTGAAAGCTGCCTGGCTGGTCTGGATCTGGCTTTCGTGAGCAATTTTTTTCCCCTAATGCTTAATTTTCAGCAACTAGGGTATCCCTGCTCTTTTTTTTGGTAATTTCTTTTTCTTTTATTTTTATTTTTTCTTTAAGTTTCTATCCTTTTTTACAACATAAATGGAGGCGGTGGCAGCTCTTTTGGGCTTTTCTGCAGGGCACAAACTCTCTTTCTCACTGAGAGGTTAATGGTAATGATCACAGAATCGCAGAACGGTTTGGGTTGGAAGGGACCTTAAAGGACATCCAGCTCCAACCCCCCTGCCAAGGGCAGGAACACCTTCCACTATCCCAGGTTGCTCCAAGCCCTGTCCAACCTGGCCTTGAACATTTCCAGGAGTGAGACATCAACAGCTTCTTTGGGCAGCCTGAGGCCTCACCACCCTCACAGTAAAGAATTTCTCTCCAATATCCAATCTAAATCTCCCGTTTTTTGATGATGGGTGACCCAGGAAGGGACACTCAGATTTTTAGGCTAAGAGCTTGAATTGGAGAGGTGGGACTAAGCAGCTGCTCTGAGCCACATCAGCACATGGACACAGGGGAAAACCCAGGCTATTCACAGAGCCAGCGAGAAGTGGGGATAATTCAGGGTAAAGCTCCTGAAGGACACACTTAAGCACAGAAGGAAGCAAAATATCACGTCCGGCTATCCAGAAGGAGATAAGAGATGATTCCTGCAGGGTGCTTTGGTCCACCTGGCGTGCTGGGACATCAGGATGTCCCTGTGTCCACGGAGCCCCGCGGGCTCATCTCTCCCCACCCCCGTGATCCAGCGCCGCCTTCTTCCCGCCGGCGTTTCCTCGCTTAACTTCATTTTTCCGAGCGGTGGGGAGGCAGAGGCACGGCGTGTCCCCGGCCCGCGGGGTGACAGCAGGTGGCACTGCAGCCCCAGGAACGAGCTGCGCCCGCCCCGCGCGGACGCTCCCGCTCCCGCTCCTACACTCCCAGCCCCCCTCCCGTTCCTACATTCACACACACCGCACACACTCCCACTTCCATACTCCCTCACTCCCACTCCTGTGTTCCCACTCCCACGCTCCCGGATCGGCACTCGGGCACAGAAGCCTCCCTGCACTCCGCAGCGCATCTCCCACCCGGGACACCACCGACCCTCATGATTTCACCCACCATCAAGCAGGAGAGTTTGGGATATTATTCCTAACCCACGCCAGAGCAGGGTGTCCAGGGAAATCCTGCGCACAGTGAGGGTTTGGTGCAGAGATTAGACCTGCAGCAGAGAAGCCTCATCCTCACTCCAGTAGCAATGGGACTTGCCACTGCCTTTTTGGGATGCAGGAGGCTGAACGTGCCTGTTGCTTGTGCACAGGGAAAGCAGCAGGAGGGAAGCAGTCCATGAAATCAAGGTAGCCTGGGCAGAGTGCAATCACAAGCCGCTGCAAACCTGGGGGATTTAGGGAGGAACCCAAGTTGCTGTAAAACTGTGAACGTGAACACAGCATTTAAGGAAAACCCAACATCCTTCCATGAACTGTACTGATTTATGCCAGTAAATTTATACCCATCTCTCCAGTTGTGCCTGCTAAGAATAAAACCAGGGATGCACCATAGCCTCTGTTCCCATCCTGTAACTCCTCTGTGAGCTCAGGCTTTATTTTTAGCCCGGCTTCCTGGGGGCTCTGTCTGATCTAATTTCTCCAGAGAGAAGATATTTTCTGCTAGATGCCACCCTCCTGCTGGAAACCTCCGTTCTCCCCAGCACTGCTGAAGGGCTTGACCTTTCCAAGCAAATTGGAAAGATAATTGGGTCAAATTTGGGAAAAAAAATTGGCAGCCAAATAGAACAAGACCTGAAAGATCGTGGGGTGAAACAGACAAGTGGGATGCAGACGCTGGAGTAGTGGCTCTAGGAAAGGCAGGATTACTGGAGGAGGAAGGAAAATGGGATATTTTCCTTCTTTCTTGCTTTGATTTGGCTGGTGTATGGTTGCCAAGCTCTTGGTGACAGACTCTCAGGCAGTTTTCTGCAAGGGCTCAGTGCTGGTTCCTGGTGTTTGGTCCTGTGATGTTGTTTCTGGCCGGCAGTGGGTTGAGCTCATGTCTTGTAATTAGTGGGTGGGCTTGAGGAGACCACTGCGGCTTCCGATCTCTCGGGGAAAGAGAGAAAATAAGCAGGATTAAGGAATTTCAGAAAATTATAGGCATTTTCATTTCACATAAGCTTTGCCAGGAACACCAAGCCCTGGAGAAGGACGGCCACGGCAGGACACGCTACCCATGGGCAGGACTAAAGGACTTTGTTTCTCATCAGTCACCCAAAAAACTCTGAGCGTGTGTTCTTGTGTGTGTGCGCGCACACGCAGCCCTCGCTGGGCTGGCAGTAGCCCTGGGAACACGGCACCTCTGCAAGATTAAAGGGATATATCCCATCTGCAAGCACAGTTTCACACAGATTTCTCTTTTACAGCCGGATTGCTGCAACTAGAGGGACCTGAGGGATGAGGAGGGATGTGAGAGCAGGCAGAGCACTGGCTCTCGTTCATTTTTAGCCAAGCCTATCTGTTGAGGTGATGATGCCACATGTGCAGCCCAGCCCACCCTGGCTGTTGGACCCCACTTGAGCTAATCCCCTCGTCACTCACATGGTTTTTCCTGCAGCAGGGAGAGACAGAAATCCAACCACAAATTCCCCAGGAAAATGCCAGTTGTGAAGCTGCAGCAACTGAGCAGGAGTCGTAGGAGTACACACAGCACTCAGAACTGCTTTTCACCAGGATCTTTGTCCTTGGTGTAGGAACCTGGCACGGGGTTGGGAGCCCAACTCCCCAGCCTGCCTCATCCACCACCCCAGTGGACATTTCTACCATGCACACTCACTCAGCAGCATTTAAAACTGCTGAAGAAGAGTCAGTTCTTGGTGCTAAGTGCATAAAATAAACACAAATGCTGTTTCAGGTGGTGATGTACTGTCCTGCTTCTTCTTCAGGGCACAGGATCCGAGCATCCCGCTCCCATCTGAGTGAAAGGAGGTTCCATCTCCAGCATCACCAAGCAATTCTTCGCTGCCATTTTTCCCAAATAACAAGTTTTGTCTTGAGAAAAGGACTGACATTCAGAGCAGGTGCTGAGGCACATGCCCCAAAACATGGCTTTTAGAATTACAGTAGAGACAAAAACCCCCACTATCTACTTTATAAATGCAAACGGGATCTAATCCTGCACATCTTGTTCCTGGGAATGGCTTATCAGGTAAGTTGTTCTACACAGTGGCTCTATCAGGTGCATTTATCTCTCTATGTACATGTATACATACAGGAGATGTTTATGTATTGTCTCCCACTCAGTGTAGATATTAATCATGTGCTGCTCCACCCAAAAAACCTTAAAAGTGGCAATGACTGCTTCCGCTGTCACTCACGTGACTCTTATTTGAGGGTTTATTGCACCAGAGCTGCCAATTGCAAGTCCCTAGACCCTAAAAAAAACCCAAAGCTGTTCTCACTAAAAACCAACAAGGTTTGGACAAGAGCCCACCGCCTTTTCTGCCATTGCTTCAGGCAACAATTGTCATGCCATGGGGACATCTCACCCCTGGGATGGCGGCCTTTGCTGGCATCCCTGCCATGCTGCACACATCCAGCACCCACCTCCAAATGAGCCAAGAAGCTCTCTCTCCCCGCTCTCCTTATTTCAGCTAAATAACCGTGCGATTATTTTTCCACATGAAAGTGCCCCGGTGTTCAGGTGGACAATCTGACTCCGGCTGAGCCGCCTGGAATCCCTGCGGTTTTGATTTTCAGCAGGGAACAATCTTATCAGCCCAGATTGTACACAGAGATAGGGAGCCCTCGGGTAGGGTTGCATAAGCACAGATTGCCTCAGCCGGGATGGGGAAGGCTCCGCTCGCTGTATTTATTTGTTTTCCCCACCGCGGGTTTCAGGTTCTCCTGGTGACCATCATTTCAGCTTTCCTTCCCCGCTCATTGTTTGAGCACCCGAGCCTTCCTCATGGATCACTGGGCAGGAGGTTCAATTTAAATCTGGCCTCAGTCCCCGGACCCTTGCATGTTGCCTTCAGAGATTTCTTGCAAATACGTTTTTTTTTTTTCTCCCATCTCACTATGGTCTTTCTCTGTGCAAGGATGGGATGGGCCCCAGTTTGGGAGGGATGTGATTCCCCCTTCCCTCGGCACACCCATTTTGGCCCCTTCCCCTCCTGCCAGCTCCTCTTTCAAGTCTGGCAGCTGCGTGGGCACCTGGTCTCCGATTGCAGCGGCAGGATATACGGTTTCCGTGGAGGGCACCAGCAAATAGCTGCAGCTACGTAACCCTGGCAGAGGAGAGGGATGAGGACAGAGAGGCATCCTGAGCAAAGCCCCCAAAACGTCATCCAGAGGAGCGCAGGGGGGTGCAGACCCAGATACCCAGGCATCCAAGGACAGCATGTCCTGCAGTCCCATCCCATGGCATACAATGCTCTGCTGCCAGGACAGTCCCCTCATGTGCTGCCCAAGGGCATGGAGTGGCAGGGGCTGAATGCACCCATGAGACATCATCCACGCTGGGTTTCTGGGAGGTTGCTGGGACACAGCAGGAAAAATCGCCAAGCAAGTCAGAGTTTGTCTTTTAGAAAATGTTTTAGTTTTGAAGTTAACCCTGCAGCTGCTGCTACAGGGAGCCATTGTGGTGTGCACCTTGAATTCCCCCTTTGCTAGGGAAAAATGTTATGTCTCAGTCTTATTCACAGCTTTGGCTCCTTTTGCCTCTTTTCCTTCTGGTTTAGAGGATTTTAATAAATCCCCCTTGTGCTGCTGCCTTCAGATCATGCAAAATCACCTCTTTTTCTTATCTAGGGTAGATTACCAAATTTGACACATCCATAAACTAGGAGAGACTGCTGTGATGAGCTGGTTGGACATTTGGTGTTTCATGAGCCCAGATCAAGCCTGCTAAACACCTCCTTGAAAGTCATCACCATGGTAGGGGGTTGATTTTCTTCCCTGCTAAAACTTCCCTGTTAAGGATGAATTCAGCCCTGAGTGGGAGCAGACTGGAGTGGGGTGGTGGGGGTGACCGGCTGCTGACCATCCTCACCATGACCATCACAGGCTTTGGCCACACCACTGGCCCCCACCACCCCAGTACCAAGTTCCCATGGAGTGGTGCAGGTCACACAGTCCACAGCAGAGCCCCAAAGCCCCTCACCTGAAGGTCTCCTCCAGCCCAGCCCTGCCTGTTGGGGAGCTCAGAGGCAGAGCAGAGGTGGGCGTCTCTGAGCAAGCTGCCTGCAGCTCTCCATTCCCAAGCCTTGCTTTGCCTCTGCGCTCCTGAGGGTTTTTGAACCCAATCCAAGTCACCCCTGGGACCTGGAGGGCTCAGATGCACACAAAGATAATAGATGAGGCTGGTACAGCCAGAGGTGGCATCAGCCTCTTGGCCAACTTGTTGCACTGGGTCTGTCTGTCCATACTGGGTATGTCTGTCCATAGGCACCATGTCCCCTGGGAACAGCACAGCTCCAGTGTCCCTACATCCATTTGCCTGTGCTGTTCTCTCCAAGAAATAATCCCACCTCCCTGTCAAGCACCTCCTCTGCCTCTGAGGATGTTGCCTTGAGGGGCACTTCTGAAAACAGAAATTCATAGAAATTCTAGAATTACAGAATCTTAGAATGGTTTGGTTTGGAAGGGACCTTAAAGATCATCCCATGGGCAGGGA
Organism: Gymnorhina tibicen; assembly: GCA_013399875.1. NCBI lineage: Eukaryota > Metazoa > Chordata > Aves > Passeriformes > Artamidae > Gymnorhina > Gymnorhina tibicen. The sequence continues at coordinate 2,794,526 of VXAZ01001979.1, read as the reverse complement.
CACTTTCCACTAGACCAGGTTGCTCAGAGCCCCATCCAGCCTGGCCCTGAACACTTCCAGGGATGGAGGATTCCTACAGGCTCAAGCTCTAGCCTCTCCCCCTGCCACAGGGCAGCAGTGACATGTGTCCCAGCCCAAGCTGTCCCGGCAGTGAAACACCGTGTGCTTCCCCCACTGTTCACCCAACAGACGCCAAACACCCGGGGGAGCTTGGAATAGGCCAGAGCATCCCCATCCCAGATCCACTGAGAAGGGCCCGTGGTGTAAACCACCAGGGGTCCTGTTTGCCCACAGGGCTGGAAGTCACCACGAGAGAGGACAGAACTGTCCTCTGCCATGAGCATGGCTGAGCCTGCACGACACTCCCAGCTCCTGCTCTCTTTGGTCCTGCTCCTGCAGCAAAGCCCTGCCAGGTGGGCAGAAGGCAGCTGCTGGCTGTGGAGACCCAAGCAGCCCCTGGCAGGATTCTTGGCCAAGTTCTGCGGTTCCTTTGTGCCAGTGCCTCTGCTCAGCCCTGAAGGGCTCCCAGGAAGGGAACAGCAGTTTATAAACTGGAGTTCCTTCTCTCTTGAACTCTTTCTCTTCATTTTCCCTGCCAACTCCAGGACGTTGGGCATACAAAGATCTTAATTCCCTAAATACATCTCTGATTTGCTCTAGGATGATGCTGCCCTTCTGTTGAATGAAGCACACGCCAAGGCTGTGTCTGCCAGCAGCCCTGGGACTGCCACAAAATCCCTCCTGTGCCCTCACAGACAGAGCTGCAAGTCTCTGTGACACCCACCACCCCAAACAGGGCAGTGGGAGCAGGGGTGGGGGGACACAGGCTCCCTTTGGGGCTCCGGAGAAGTGCCCTGATAGTTTGCAGATGTGATTTCATTTTTCAATTGTTTCTAATTTGCTTGGGGTTTTTAATTTTTTTTTTTTCAGTTCTAGAAAAGAGACAATTTCTTCGGGGAGTGTTAGCCACAAGCCTCATTTGGCATTGTTTTTTAGTCAATTGGTTTTGTCTCATACTATTAGGAATATTGTGTTACATAATGATAAGCTGCGGTGACTTATAGGGACTATAAAGGGAGGCAGCGTGGGAGTGCAGAGCACCAGCCGCCCTCCCCATCCCATCACCTGCCCTTGCTCTGACCTTCAGCAGGTCTGTCATCTCCCCAGGTCTCAGTTTCCCCTCCTGTAAAACAGGGCTGATCCACGCTGCAGCTATTATCTTAAAAGCTTTTCCATCCTTAAGTCAGAAAAAAATAAAATCGTTTTTCCCCTTTCTTCCCTTTCTTCCATCCTGAGATGCAGGCATGGGGATTTTCCATACCTTTTCTACCACAGCTGAAATTCATCTGAATCTGAGCAGGTATGACATCATACCAAAGCATCTCTATCCCTGCAGAACTAAGCTGTGGATGAGAAGCTAAGACAGGGATGAGAAGGAGTCGCTCTGCCCACAGAGGCATTTTCTAAAAGCACTGGACAAGTGAAAACAGGAAACCGTAATTGAACTAAATCTGCCTCTTTAACCTCATTATTAGGATTGGGATTATATGCTTCGGAGAAAGTTCGACCTCTGTTTAAAATCTGAGGAGATGTGGATGAATGCTATAAACCACGGGGAGAGAGGGAATGTTCCTGCACTTGGTGAAAAGTCCAGCTGGAAGGAAAGACAGGGTGGCATGGAATGAGGGTTCAGCCTGGTGCCTTCCTTCCAAACAGCACAAGGCTGCTGTTGGGGTGAGCACTAAAAATCTCTGGGGAGCCTGGTAATTTGCTCTCTCTGCCTGAAGACTAAAGCAAATTTTCCTTCATTTCCATATTTAAAACTGTGTGTCCACATCCAGCTGGGAAAGATGACGGGTTCTCAGGTTACTTTGTACACTGCGCCCAAGCTCCTGCAGATCCGGCCTCCGCCCGCTCTGCTCTCCCCACACAGCACCTGGTGCCCTCAGAAAAGCTGACGGCTTCAGCCCCAACAGGAACAGCAAAATCCATCCTTGGGCACGGATTGCCACAGCCAGGGTGGGCAAGCTCTGTGTCCTGCTGCTGTTCATGACACGGGGCAGGTTGCAGCACCTGCCCTGAAGGCAGAGCTTGCACAGAGACGGATCTGCAGCAGTGTCCCCCCCAGCGAGCTCTTCCTCAGGTGCAAAATTACCAACAGCAAAGCACGCTGGGTGGGCAGACAGAGAGATGTGCCACCTGTGCAGCGTTCATGAGATGAACTCGGGAGAAAAGCGGGAGCAAGGGAGAAGCTCAGAGGTGAAGAGTTATCTCAGGGCATGTGCTGTTTCTTTTAGAGTCTGTGGATCCTGAAGCACTTCAAGAATAGTTAAACAATTGTTAAATAGTACTTTATCTTCAGGCTGGATAACAGCACAAGCAGCCACTGGTGCCTAGTGACAGGCAGCTCCATAAAACCACCTACTCAGGAGAGAGGGATCTGGGGTGCCTTGGCCTAAGCCTGACGGTACGGCACACCTGGACTCATTCCAGCTGCTGACATTCCCAAACCTGTGTGCTTAAAATGAAACTCCAACTTTCTGGCTGTTCAAAAAGTTTCTTTGCTAGTTTGCAAAGACACAGAGCACAAATGTGCCACATCTTGGCTCCGGGCTCCTGGAACTGCAGCTTGGGATGTCAGGGAGCCAGGCCTGGAAATGTTGGACTTAAATCCGTGGGCTGAGCAAGCATCCAGTCCTCAGCAGCAGCTTCTTTGGAGGATTTGCCAGCATGTGGCCCAGGACTGTGGGGGCTGAGAGTGGGACTCTACCCACCCCTCGGGGGAACTGGTGGGGAAGGGGAGTGGGCAGGAGCTGGCAGCAGGACAGGGGCAGAGCAGGAGCATGGCTTGTGCATGGGACTGCGCTGGCTCAGAGTGACCCAGGAAATTAAACGAGGAGGAGGGGGCTGGCTTTCTTCTTGGGTGTTTTTTTTATACACTGAATTTCCTGCTTGGGGAATCTAAGTGCACCCCACAGCCCTCCCCAGGCTGTCCCAAAAGTGGAGGTGGGCTGGGGAGCAGTGGGCTGCCAGTCTGACTCTGATGGAGGAAGAAGAACTTACGGTAGAGGTGACCTTTCTAAGTCCCTGCTTTGGACAGACATTTCCAATAAGTGCTGAAGAAAAGCCTGCCAGTTCCAGCTTTCTCAGCCTGCTCTCCATTTTCCTTCCATCCTCTCCAGGCCGAATTTAATCCGAGAAGGTTCCTTTGAGCTTTTGTGTGTTGCTGGGGGAGATGTGGGCGCGCAACGGATCGCGTTACAACTTTCATTTCCTGAAATGTTTGAGGGAACATCCAGGGTTTTATCCACACATCAGGCAAAGTTGAGGGCTCGGATTTCAGGTCTTGTCACTCAGCTGTCACCAAACAAATGAGCCTCTCAGAGCTGGAGACGGAGAGAGCTACCTGCTATTCATGACCCCGAAAGCAGGTGATCACTCATGGGAAAAGCAGGTAGAGTTAATCATTCTGCTGTTCTCCATTTCCTCCCCCTTTTTGGCTGACCTGGACACAGTGTGAAATCTGTCCTGGGGGGTGAACGGAAGTGGGGGGGCGAATTAACTCCTTCCTGCCAGTGGAAAGACAAAGCAGAGCTAGGTGAGAAAGAGCCCCAGGCTGCCTCCCCAGGTTGGCTCTGCTGTGAAAAGCTTGCTGCGAGGTCAAGCCTAATCGAGGAGAGCTCAGCAACCTGTGCCTGGCTCAGCTCCAGGGCCTCCCTGCTCCTACCTGATGGCTAGCCAGGGAGTCATTTCCAGGGGGATGCCCCCAGCACCCTCCATCCCTCCTTTCCACCATCCACCTGTTGCCAACCTCGTCCCTCTCCCTTTTGGGGAAATGGAGAGCTGGGTAGGGATCTGAAGCCCGGGGCCTGAGACTACCCCGGTCTGCAGGTGTGTGCTGGAAAGGGGGATTTGGGCAAGCGGGGCATCTCATGGCATCTTCCCCAACCCTTTGACAGTCAACCCTTTCCCTGCCTGCACGCAGGAAGCGCCTCTGCTCTGTTTGCTTTGAAAATAACTCCTGGTTTGCGAGTACTTGCTTGGCTTTCCCGCCGTGCAGGGCTGGAGCCCCGGGCAATATTTATCCTTCCTCTTCACCGAGCCCGTGGTTTGGGAAAAAAACGGAGCTGGAGCTTATCCATCCTCGAGGCGTAGAGCCCGCGGCTGCTGACCCTAAAAACCTCCTTCATTTCCCCGGGGATTTCCCCTTTTCTGCCCGAGGGGATGGGAGCGGCTGCTCTGCGTTGTGACGGATCGCGGCGGAGCTGGGTGAGACTCCGGGAAGGGTGATGAAGGTCTCCGGGAAGGGTGATGAAGGTCTCCGGGAAGGGCGAAGAGGGCGAGCCTGGGCCGGGCGGCACGGACCAAGCCGTCCCATCCCCTACGGTCCCGGCGGGTCGCGCAGCGGAACCGGTCCCCTTCCCCAGCCGGACAGCCGAGAGAAAGGGGTCCATGCTCCCCCCACAGCGTCGGGTCTCGCCCCGGCTCCTTCCGCGGCAGCAGATGAGCGCAAGCAGCTGCGCCCCCCCCCTCCCCCGCGCGGTTTGCGCGTCCATGTGCGGGATTCGCGCCCTCCGCCCTTGCTCGCACGGAGCCACGCGGTGTCCCGGCCGGGCGGGAGGTCCCCCCCTGCCCCGGCCATGCCCCCCAAAAGGCTCGTGTGCGCAGGAAGCCCGGCGGGATCTGGGCGGGGTCCCCCGAGGGGGCGGCCGCGGCTCGTCCGTAGGGAGGAGGTAAACCATCCCGGTATCCCGGCCCCGGGTCCCGGCTCCCCCGCAGCCGGAGCAGAGGAGGGCGAGGGGTGGGCACGGATCCGCTGCCCCGTCCGGCCGCGGGTGGAGGTTCCGCGAGGGGCTCTGGAGCGGGGCCGGGGGCCGGGGCCCGCTGGGGATCGAGCGGGAGGGACGCGCAGCGCTCCGGCCGGGCAAGACCCTCCTGCAGAGGGTGACATTTCTCCATGGTCCAAGACCCCGAGAACAAACACGGCAGTGACTTAAATAAACACGCACTTAATTATGCAAAACGCTAAAAGGGAGGACCGGCACCGGCGAGGCCCCGACGGGGCGGACGGCGCGTCCAGGCGCTCCCTCCCGGCCGGGCACCCGGCTCGCTCGGGGAGACTCCAGGCTAAACGGGTCCTCTGTCCCCGTCCTTGCTCCCTCACGAAGTCACCGCCTTCCCCGCAACCCCGAACCTCCGCTGCAGCCCCGTGGGGAGGGGGTGAGGGTGGGCGGAGGGGCACGGGCTCGCCTCTGCAAAGAAAAGCGCAGCCTGGTTGTTCTGCCATCAGCGTTGTTTAATTTAGACTGTTTAGGTACAATAGAAAATAAACCCGAAAGCACATGCGATTTTTGGTAACAAATACTCGAGACAGGTAGCGTCATCCGCGGGCTCTCTGCAAGCCGGAGGAGGGAGGCGGCGAGCGGGCACAGACGGGAGAAGGCAACGAGGAACCGGCGGGGCGGTTTAGGAGGAAATGGCCGTCGACTTTTATTTTTACTACTATTATCCTAATTTTTAGCCACATTGATGCATTTCACCAGTGAAGAGGAGAAAGGTGGGGGACGCGGGTCCACGGGAGCCCACTCAGTATCTGCCTCGCACGGCCGCGGTCAGACACAGGCACTTTGTAAAACTCTAATACTGCAGCTTTTGATTTTTTTTTTCACTCTTTTTTCTTTTTTTTTTTTTAATTTAAACTACATCGAAATCTTTTTGGTAAGGCTAAATATGAAAAATGTAAACGTAACTTCCCCTCCCTCCTCCCACTCCGACACAGGACTCAGTACAGCGGTTCTCTCCCTCTGTCCCCGTCCCAGCTCCTCGGGGACCGGGTCAGGCAGCAGCAGGGATGCGCCGACCGACCCTGCCCCACCGCGCCCGCGGCGCTGGGATTTGTTTGGGTGGAATCGGATCCAGCTGGGGTTGGGTTTTTTATTTTCCTTTTTTTTTCTTTTTTCTTTTTTTTTTTTTTTGTAAATCCCGTTGGGACCGACTCGTTTGAACTCGAAGGGCTGGTGAGGGTTATTGCTGCTCTCTGCGTTTGGCTACGTGGAAAAAAAATAATAAAAAAATCGTGGTGATAGTGGGAGACACTGTGGGGGAACTGGAGCAAGAGCCGATGTGGGGTTGTGTGAAAAGAGCCGAGAGTCCCGTTAAGAATCAGCGGGTGAGCTGTAAAACCGGATGCTGTCCTCTATGTACAACCCAGAGCCTCTGTCCCCGAGTAGAACCTCCTCTCCCGATACTCCGGCCGCCCGCCGAGGGCCTTTAGGATCCCAGATCCACCAGGCTGGACGTGAGGGGTCCCAGCAGCGAGTCCTGGAGCTGGTGGCCTTGGAGGCTGTGAGGGGTCTGGGATGCGGCTAAGCCGCTCAGGGAATAGCCGGAGCTCCTGGCGTGGCTGAGGTTCCCCTGCAAGAGCAGGACCGAGTTCTGATCCGGGCTTTGGGGAGGAGAAAACTCTTCCTCGGAGCTGGACATGAGGGGTTTGCTCCCATCCAGAGGCGAGAGTTGGTTCGGTTTGTTGGTGGCCGCGTTGTTGTTTTCCGTGTTCTCTCTGCGGAAAGGCAAAAAAAAAAAAAAAAAAAATCCCACAACGGGGATGTTAGGGCGGGCATGAGGCGGCGGGGATGGGCATTGTGCTAATGCCCCCCGTAAATCCTTCGCGTTTAGTTCCAGCGTGGGAGCAGATGCTTCTCAAGGGGGAAAAAATAATCCTAATAATTTCATAACGGATCGTCCCTATTTCTTTTAGCCCTCCTACAAATAAGTGCACCGAACAGCCAGGTAGTTTAGGTGAGGAGGGAAAATTGGAGGAAGGGATTTTTTTGAGAGGCGGTCTTTCTTTTTAATTAAAAATGAAAGTGCGGCCCGGGAACGAGCAGGGTGCGAGATTTTCTCTAGGAGGCTCGGTGCGGAGGCGGCTGAAGGAGATGCCCTCCGCGGCTCTCTGCCTCGCCGGGCCGAGCGGCCGCCTCGCACCGAGGCCACCGCGTCGCCTGCCGGGGTGGCCTCGGTACGGGGCGGCGGCCCGGCCCGGCCAGCGCGTCCTCATCCCGGTCTCCCTCTTGTTTCCCCCACCTCTCCATCCCGGAGCTGCATCTCTCTGCTCCGGGCTTCAGAGCTACCCTGCCCGACCCCCGGCCACACACGGCCCGGCATCCTGACCACTTCCCGGAGGCTCCGGGTCCGCATTGCTCCCGGTTTCCTCGGGGAGGCAAACAAAGGCGGCGGAGCGGCCTGGAAGAGGACGGTGAGCGGCTCGTAGTTCCCCCAGGGCAGGTGAGGTCGCGTGAATCTCGGGTGAAAAACCCATTTGAGTTTCCACGGGAGTGGAAAACGCAACGCGGTTTAAGGAAAGGGAAAAAAAAAAAAAAGGGGATTTGGAGGGAACCGTGGGTTTTCCGCTCCTATCCCATCCGGCTCCGGGTACTCGCCGCGCTGCCGGAGCAGCTCCCGGGGTTCCCAAACGCCCCCCGCACGGTGGAGCGGGGAGAAAAGCGGAGGACGGAGGGGTGGCACGTACCTTTCCTTCGCCTCCGCCGCTCGGTCCCGTTGCCTCCTGTTCTTGAACCAGTTGCTGACCTGGGTGGTGGTGAGACCGGTGGCTTCCGCCAGCTCCCGCTTCTCCCGGGGGGACGGGTAGGGGTTGTGGGCGTACCATTCCCGCAGCACGCCCCGGGATTTCTCCTTGAAGCAGTAGCTGGTTTCCTCGCCGTCCCAGATGGTGCGGGGCAAAGGGAATTTTCGGCGGACGCGGTATTTGCCGACGGCGCCCAAGGGTCTGCCCCGCAGCTTCTCGGCTTCCACGTAGTGCGCCTTCAGCCAGAGCTGCTGCAGCTTGGGGTGGTTGTGGGGGGAGAACTGGTGGCTCTCCAGGATCTTGTAGAGCTCGCGGAAGTTGCCGCGGTGGAAGGCCACCACCGCCTTGGCCTTGAGGACGCTCTCGTTCTTGTGCAGGTGGTCGCAGGCCGGCAGCGACCAGAGGAACCGGCCCAGCCTCTCCAGGTTCCCCCCTTGCTGCAGAACCTCGCAGACGCAGGCGACCTGCTCCTGCGTGAAGCCAAACGACGGCAGCATCGACATGGCCGAGCGCGGCGGCGGCCGCAGGAGGACGAGGAGAAGGAGGAGGACGACGACGACGACGAGGAGGAGGAGGCGACGAGCACCCCGCGGGAGCGCGGCGGCGGAGGGGCGCGGGGTAGGCGCCCGCCGGGCCCGGTCCCGGTGCTGATCCCGATCCCGGTGCCTGTCCCGGTGCCGGCCCCAGAGCGGGGAGGCGCTGCGGCAGCCGGGGGCGGTGTGTCGGCCGAGCGGGGATGCTCGTCGCGGCGCCGGGGGGACTTTGTCCCCGCTCCGCCGCCGCCGCGCTTAAAGCGCCCGAGCCCCCGCGCCGCGCTGATTGGNGGCCGCGGCTGCGCGTCCCGCCGCCGCCTCTGAGCGGGTGCGGCCCCGGCGGCTGCGGGGGGAGCCCCGCCGCCCGCGCCCCCGGGCGCATCTCCGGGGAAGCCGCTGCCGGCGGGCTCTTGTCTTTCTTTCTTCCATCTTTTTTCCGCCTCAAAGCTTCTGCCCCCCGCCCGCTCGCCGTCCCCTGCCAAGGCAGCCCGTATTTAATTACCTTAGAGCTGGGGATGAATAAATAATGCTTTAGTGAAGAGCTGAATAACGCGCGGGGCCCGTGCGCCCCTTCCTGCCCCTCGCTCTGCCCCGTTCGCCGCAGGGGGGGCCCGGCGGGTCGGGGCAGCCCCGTGCAGACCGCGGGCAGCAGCAATGCACCCACCGGCGGCGCTTTAATTAGCCTAATACTCATTTGCACACCCCCGCTCAAAAGCAATTATTTAAAAAATTAGAAAACAATTAGGCTCCCTAAGCAAAGATAATCTATTGTCAGCAGGGAGGTGAGGACAATGCGGTGAGATAAGGGCAGGGCGCGGGGGGCCGGGGGTGTCTTTATGGCTGTATTTATCTTTGATTAGATAAGTCGAAGCCCGTATTTTAAGCACACTCCAGAACGCTTTGGATTCAGGAATGAGTTCGTTCCGCGGGTGCTAAGAGCCATCGCGGGGCTCTTTAAAACCTGTTTGTCCTCACTAAGACAGTCGGATTTATCTGACCTACCAAGTCGGATTTATTTGAGTTTACTGCTCCAAGGGAAGAGGAGTCCGCTCCCGGCCGAGGAGGAGCCGCAGGGCTCGGAGCCGGGGCCGGCGGCGCTCCCGCTGCTCGCTCCCTGCCCGCAGCCTCTGCCCGCGCTACGACGTGGGAAAGGCCGATATTTTCCTAAATCCGGATTGTTGTTTTTCCCACGTACTTCGCGTCTCGGGGCTGTTTAAATTAAGCCCCTGCCACCCAGTCTGTACAGCGACTGTACTATGTCCGCTGGAGTCAGGGCGCTTCCATATCCCATGACCATGTGTCTGGTAATTTTCCCTTGCCATTTTATTTTAGTACTTATGATGTTGCAGATGAAGTCTTAAAGAGCTGCAATGTCCTCCCAGAAGGAATGTCTACTTGGAACAGATCCTTATTGACAAGGCAGCTGTGTGGGGACCGGAACGAAGCCTTAAACCCGGCACTAAAATCAACTAATACCCTAAAGTCTGGAGCAAGTGCGCAGATTTATAAGGCATGGGCTCGCTCGCGGCCGCGTCCTGGAGGAGCAGCGCCCTGCCCAGCCTGGGAGTGGGTTCCCCCATCCCTCATTTCTATTGTTATTCATTTTAAATTTTATTTTCTTCTTTCTAATGAGAGGCTCAGCTCGGGAAGAGCACGGACCTGAGAGTTTGTAACTTCTGGATGAGGAGGAGAGAAACGCAACGCGGGGCTGGGGAAGCCCCTGGGCATTGTAACGAGAGCGGGCTTCTCTTGCCCTCACATTTCTCCTTTTTTTTTTGGTTCTCTTTTTCTTTTTTTTTCTGCTGTAAAAGGCCGACCAAAACAAACACCGCTTTTGCTGGGAATAAGCAAATTATCCCGATGCGGCCGGAGGAAGAGCTGACAGACATGGGCAAGGAGCTGAGCCGAGGCTTCCTCGCTGTTCTTGAGCGGGACTTCATTCTTCCGTCTCATCAAAATTCAAATAAGGAGGGGACAGACCCGCCGAGGTCTACCTGGGAGTTGCTGCAGGCAAGGACCGCTGAGCATCAATGTTCGTTAAGGCTCCGGGATTGGTTTTCCTAAAAACTGGGAACCTTTCATTTTAAACCACGGAAAGAGGCAAATGTATTTCCAGAACACCCATTTAGCCCTTGAAAAATCACAAAAGCAACAACAAAAAAGAGAGTTTCGAGCCGCTCAAAAAATAAAAATATAAACGAGGCAGATGCAAATAAGCAAAAAGCTACCGAACAACACAACGGCGGGGAGCGCGCGCCGGCCNGCATCGACATGGCCGAGCGCGGCGGCGGCCGCAGGAGGACGAGGAGAAGGAGGAGGACGACGACGACGACGACGAGGAGGAGGCGACGAGCACCCCGCGGGAGCGCGGCGGCGGAGGGGCGCGGGGTAGGCGCCCGCCGGGCCCGGTCCCGGTGCTGATCCCGATCCCGGTGCCTGTCCCGGTGCCGGCCCCAGAGCGGGGAGGCGCTGCGGCAGCCGGGGGCGGTGTGTCGGCCGAGCGGGGATGCTCGTCGCGGCGCCGGGGGGACTTTGTCCCCGCTCCGCCGCCGCCGCGCTTAAAGCGCCCGAGCCCCCGCGCCGCGCTGATTGGGCACCCCCGGCCCGGCCCGGCCCAGCCCGGACAGCCCAGCCCAGCCCAGCCCAGCCCGGCCCGGCGGGCAGAGCCTCGG
>VXAZ01001979.1:2750808-2783676 GCA_013399875.1 Gymnorhina tibicen | reverse complement strand
ATTAGCCTAATACTCATTTGCACACCCCCGCTCAAAAGCAATTATTTAAAAAATTAGAAAACAATTAGGCTCCCTAAGCAAAGATAATCTATTGTCAGCAGGGAGGTGAGGACAATGCGGTGAGATAAGGGCAGGGCGCGGGGGGCCGGGGGTGTCTTTATGGCTGTATTTATCTTTGATTAGATAAGTCGAAGCCCGTATTTTAAGCACACTCCAGAACGCTTTGGATTCAGGAATGAGTTCGTTCCGCGGGTGCTAAGAGCCATCGCGGGGCTCTTTAAAACCTGTTTGTCCTCACTAAGACAGTCGGATTTATCTGACCTACCAAGTCGGATTTATTTGAGTTTACTGCTCCAAGGGAAGAGGAGTCCGCTCCCGGCCGAGGAGGAGCCGCAGGGCTCGGAGCCGGGGCCGGCGGCGCTCCCGCTGCTCGCTCCCTGCCCGCAGCCTCTGCCCGCGCTACGACGTGGGAAAGGCCGATATTTTCCTAAATCCGGATTGTTGTTTTTCCCACGTACTTCGCGTCTCGGGGCTGTTTAAATTAAGCCCCTGCCACCCAGTCTGTACAGCGACTGTACTATGTCCGCTGGAGTCAGGGCGCTTCCATATCCCATGACCATGTGTCTGGTAATTTTCCCTTGCCATTTTATTTTAGTACTTATGATGTTGCAGATGAAGTCTTAAAGAGCTGCAATGTCCTCCCAGAAGGAATGTCTACTTGGAACAGATCCTTATTGACAAGGCAGCTGTGTGGGGACCGGAACGAAGCCTTAAACCCGGCACTAAAATCAACTAATACCCTAAAGTCTGGAGCAAGTGCGCAGATTTATAAGGCATGGGCTCGCTCGCGGCCGCGTCCTGGAGGAGCAGCGCCCTGCCCAGCCTGGGAGTGGGTTCCCCCATCCCTCATTTCTATTGTTATTCATTTTAAATTTTATTTTCTTCTTTCTAATGAGAGGCTCAGCTCGGGAAGAGCACGGACCTGAGAGTTTGTAACTTCTGGATGAGGAGGAGAGAAACGCAACGCGGGGCTGGGGAAGCCCCTGGGCATTGTAACGAGAGCGGGCTTCTCTTGCCCTCACATTTCTCCTTTTTTTTTTGGTTCTCTTTTTCTTTTTTTTTCTGCTGTAAAAGGCCGACCAAAACAAACACCGCTTTTGCTGGGAATAAGCAAATTATCCCGATGCGGCCGGAGGAAGAGCTGACAGACATGGGCAAGGAGCTGAGCCGAGGCTTCCTCGCTGTTCTTGAGCGGGACTTCATTCTTCCGTCTCATCAAAATTCAAATAAGGAGGGGACAGACCCGCCGAGGTCTACCTGGGAGTTGCTGCAGGCAAGGACCGCTGAGCATCAATGTTCGTTAAGGCTCCGGGATTGGTTTTCCTAAAAACTGGGAACCTTTCATTTTAAACCACGGAAAGAGGCAAATGTATTTCCAGAACACCCATTTAGCCCTTGAAAAATCACAAAAGCAACAACAAAAAAGAGAGTTTCGAGCCGCTCAAAAAAATAAAAATATAAACGAGGCAGATGCAAATAAGCAAAAAGCTACCGAACAACACAACGGCGGGGAGCTGCCGCCGGCCCCTCTCGGTCCTTTCTCTGCCGGCGGAGCAGCATCACCCCGGCAGCATCACCCCGCTCCCCGCCCGGCCGGACCTCCCCGGGGCTGCCCCCCGCGGCCGGGGCCTGGCCCCTCCACGCCGCGGAGAAGCGGCGGCCGAACGAGGGGGCCTCCGCTCCTCGCCCCCATTGCCCGGGCACCCATCGGCTCTGTTTGTGAGGGAAATTAATTTATTCCCTTATTTATTCGATGTATTTATACAACGCAGGGCGGGGGTGAAGATGGAGCCCACGTAACGCGCTGCGGGTTTTTCCTCGATTTCTCCAGAAAATCAAAACAAAGCAGAAAAAAAGTAAACCAAATACATCCCCTATCTCCTCCCGAGCTTAGAAATAAAGCTCTTCCCCAAGCAAATGTAAAATATTTTTTTTCTTTAAGCGTGGGGTCTGGAGGAAACAAATAGTGCAACAAAATAAAACCAGCGGCGGTTTTTTGGGAGCCGCTTCTCGTCGGGATGAGAACCGGGGCTGGAGGCTGGGAGCCGGCGGGGCAGAAACACAACGCTGCCGCTCGCCGAACCTTTCGAAGGCGAAATCCAAAACCGACCCATTAAGTCAATGAGGTTTGTGTTGTAGAGGCTCCTTTCCCATCCACTTGCTGTTCTGAAAAATAGATCGCATTTCGTTATCTCGAGCGAGGATCTGCAACGTGATACCGGATCCGCGCCGCCTTCCCTGCCGAATGCGAGGCGCAGGGAGACAGCCAGCTCCCCGGCTTATTCCCCAACAATAAAGGATTTGTATTTTCTTTCCCCCCTTCTCTCCCCCCCTCCTTTATTATTCTATTTTTTAATGAGGAAGAACAAACCCCTCTCCATATGCACCGCTCTTGTCTTGCAGGAGCCTCTGGCCCGGCTCGCCTGCAAACCGGTGCGACCTTTAATTACTTGTTAGTAAATTGCCCTCCCGACACCTGTAAAAACAAAGCCGGTGTCCGCGGGCCGGGGGCCGTGTCCCTGCCCGGGCCCCGCGCCCCGGGGGTGCCCGGCCAGGGGGTCCCCCCGCACCCAGCGAGGTCAGGCCGGGCCGGGGCTGCCGGAGGAGGGCCGGGCCGGGATGGTGGGGCAGGATGAGGATGAGGATGAGGATGAGGATAAGGCCTTCCCGATGTGGCCGATCCCCAGGGCACAAAGGGCTCTTTCTTCGCGCACTTACCGAGACATTTTTCAAAGGATTAGAGGTGATCACGCGTTGTTTTTTTTCTCTCCGAGGGCCGATACGTCTTTCTGTCCCTGTCTCCCCCCTCCACCCTTATTTCCTCCTGCTTTTGCCATGGGACCCCCAGATTCCGTCCCCCCCCACCCTTTCCTCTTCGCTAATGTACCTCCTGGATGCTGATTCTTTTAAGCTACGAAGAATTTCCTTTTGGGAGGTGAAACCCTCCAGCTCCTCCTGTTCAGAGGAAAGTGCTAGTGATGGTAATACGGGGTGACACTAAATAAACAGTTAAAGCAGGGCTGGAAAGATGGAGTTAATTATCCAGTGAGCTACATTTAAACCGAGACCAGGAGGGGCTGATTTGTTTTGGCGCAGGGAACTGAGAAGGAGACGAGCCACCGAGGTCTCCTTGCTCCTCTTTGGTGGCTCTTTAACTTGTCCTTGCTGTCGCCAGTCCGGGGACCGGCGTCTTTTGGCCCGGGTGGGGGAGCCCCCGGCTGGGACCCCCGAACTGCGGCCCGCCCGGCCCCGGAGCCGCAGCGCTGGGAGTCTCTGTGCCAGCTGTGCATGGGAGCGGGCAATTTCAGGGGGTCCAGAGGTGATTTTTTCCGTGTTTGTTTGCTTTTGTTTCCCAGAAGTTAGATAAATTCTCGTCCATGCGGCTCGCCGGTGCCTGTGCTCTCAGGTAAGTCTGCATCCGAGCAGCAGCCCCGCGATATGCTTTCGTTTTTTAAATTTTCCCTCCTGCTTCTTCTCTCTTTTCCTCCGTTTTTTCCTCCCTTTTTTTTTTTTTTTTTTCCCCTTTTTTTTTTTCTTTGAGAAGTCTGATATTAATAATCCCCGTATGCCCCGCTTTCCGGGTCATTACGGTACTGCTGGTCTCTAATCAATCCTAATGCGATGGCAATTGGAGTCTCTGATGAATGCATCTCAGGTTTCTTGTAATGGCTCTACCACATTTTCCTGGACCTCCTTCTTTAACCTGAGATGCCAGGGGGACGTCTCCGTTCTCAGCTGCTGATTACTTCAAGATGTTTGGGCTGGTGTGGGGAGAGAGGGAGCGAGCGAGGCAGCCTGCCCCTGAATAATCTGGAACTGAATTGGATGAGCCATTTCCTAAATCAAAGGACAACGGCGGGGTTTAACTCCTTTTCTGCACGGAAGCCTGCCGGCTCGCCTTCCAGCCGGCACTGGCTGTGCTGCCTCTCCCCCGCCTGGTCGTGTCCTTGGCACGGCCCTCGGGTACCCGGCGTACCCAGCTCCCCCCAGCAGTTGCAGTCCCCCCAGGCAGAGGGGGAGACCCCCACCCCCTCCACCCCCAGCTGCTCACACCGCCCCAAAGCCCCTCAGTGATGCCGGGCGGGTCTGCAGCCCCACCACGGGGGATGGGATCCCCACGCCGAGGGGAGAAGAGGTGGTGAGATGCCCCCGCGGGTGCGCAGCGGCCGCGCGGTATCAGAGCGGTGATTCGCGTTTTCGCGATGTTGTTTTTCTCCCTTTTCTCAGCGTAATGGCATCGCCGTAACACGAGGCAATGTTAACTGCAACTTCTGCCTCTTTCTTAATATAATTTTTTTTTTTTTAAATAAGATACTGCAGCAGGAATTAAGCTGCGGCCAAACCAGGCGCGGAGCTGCCGCGGGTTCGAGCGCTGCTTCCCTGCAGCCGGCAGGATGTTCCCTCGGGATGCGACTCCTCCGTGGGAGAAAAACACGCCCCAGCTGCCCCTCTGCAGCCACTCCTCGGCCGGCAGCGGGATATGTCCCAGCGCAACCCAACACGCGTGGGCAGCTTAGTCTGCGCCCCTATGAGACGAGGGTGTGCTGAGGGCGAGGGGCAGAATAATATTTGAAACGAATAATTGAATCTCTCAGCGCCGGATGCGATGTAAAAATGAATCCCCGGCAGAAGAGCGGCGAGGGGTAAATCCAGCCCCTTCCCCGCGGGGTCCGGCCCTGCGTGGGGAGGCAGCAGCACGGTCGCGAGTGGGGTATTTGTGCTGAGGGCGTGGGTGGGTCCCCGCTGCACCTCAGCGGTGCCACATCTGCCAGGAGTGAGTCACTCGCAGAACCGAAACAAACCACGGGCGCCTTCTCCGCGCCGTGCGCTCCGGGAGGCGGCTCCAGCCCGGCCGGTGTCCCCGGGGTGCCGGGGCTGATCCGGGGGTGCGGGGCACCGCAGCCCCCGTCCCCGCCCGCACCCACGCCGTGCCCGGGCTGTGACACCCACTCGCGTCACCCCACACACGCCGCGTGTGCGCTCCCACCGAAGTGCACACATCCCCCACCTGTGCCCCTCTGCGTGCCCACACCCCAAAATCCACCCGTGGGCACTCCCCAGCCGTGTGTAGGACACTCCCCCCTCGCGACAGCACACCCCCGTACAGCTCCCCATGTGCCACAGGCACAGTGGGTCCTGCCCGCGCTCCCCTGGGCACACACCCACTCACCTGTGGGCGGACCCCCGTGTGTGCTCACACCGAGCCATGTGAACGCTCCCGCAGCCCCTTGTGCACGTACTCACCCACGTGTCCGCCCCCCCACCCACGTGTGCACCCCCACCCGCATCTGTGACACCCACCCACACTCACACGGACTGTCCCCACACGTGTCTGGGACAGGGAGTTCAGGGGTGGCATGCGGGCAGGTCCCATCTGTCCCTGCCTTAGGTGATGGCTGGGACAGGGGGGCGCTGGACACCGGGAAAACTGCAAAATATCCCCAAACTCCCTTATTTAAAAAAGGAACAACAAAAAAAGGCAGCGAGGGTGATGGTTGATTTTTTTCTGCAATACATCATCATAATGATTTTCGTGCAAAGCACTTGGAAAAAAACATAAATTACATTTTGGGTCCTCTCTGGGTCAAGGCAGGCACTTTGGGTGTTCTCCTCCCTCTGTGCCATCCCCCGGCACAAATCCTTCTCCCCACCTGGCCAATGCATGATCCACGCTGGGAGCAAGGTGCTGCCTGGGGGCTGCGAGGGTGGCAGCTGTGCTGGGGACAGGATTTACATCCCAAGCTCTGTTTGCCTGTGTGCTTTGCATTCAGGTACTGAACAAATATTTCCATTGATGAGGGATTGTGCCAGTTTTGGCTGGGCCAAGGGAAGAGGCACCATCACCCTTTTGGAGGGGGGTGTGTCCCTGTGGCGGGTCAGTGGGCACCCACACGTGGGAATACGGGGTTGTGGGGCAGCGGGGTCCTGCCTTCAGCGATCCAGTGTTGGGGGGCCCATCCCACACGCACCGTCCCGGTGGGTTTCCAAGCTGGCTGCAAGGAGGGGACCTTTCACCTCTCATTAGTGATGCCATCAGTGGCTTGGCAGAGCAGAGCTGAGGTCATGTTACATATGGCACACAGTCTGTTCAGCGCCGGCAACGCCAGCTTTGAAATTTTAGAGAGGGGAAAGGTCACCTCGCGTAAGCCGAGGTCTGGGGGTCCTCTGCTCTGTCTGCGCCCTGGGTGGGTCTCCATATGCCTCTGTCGTCGCCAGCCTTGCTCTGTCTGGCCCTGAGAGATGCTCAGCCCATCTTCTCTTCCACCTCCTGAATTTGCAGGGCATACTTTCACACTGCCTTTCCTTTTCCCTTATAGAAAGTCTCTCCCAGCACTGTTTTTTTTCTCCTTTCTCTTCCCAGCATAAACCTGTCTCTAACAACTGATTATTTTTTTTTTTATGGTATAATGCAGGAGAAAATGAGTTTCTTTCCAGGAGAAAATGAGTTGTCTCTGTTTATCAGCAGATCTGCCCAGATGGATAAGTTTACCCTTCTCAGACCTGGGTGTATAATTTCATAGACCTTCAAAAGTGTCGTGCTTCCATGGTGATTAAAACTCGCTCCTGAATCTTGCTGGGGCATTTCAGGTTTCATGCCACTGGAGCTTAGAAAAGCACATCTGTACAGCTGTATTTCTTTCATCTGAAGAGCTGAAAAAAAAAAAGCAAACCCAATATATTTTGTGTTTGGAAAAATACGACACATTGCAATAAATGAATTCCTGGTGTAATTCACTATGTTGAATTTCAGCAGGATCCTGTTGGAGTTTCATCTGGAATGATTCCGGAGGTGGTGACTGCAGGGAAGAAGTTACCAGTTTCCCACGTATCACGACTGACAGGTAAGTTCATGCCCCTTCTCAGCCCTGCTGCAGAATCTTATTTTGCACTTCAGTTTTTAAATACGTGGGGCCTGATCCTTAAGCTCTTCAAGTAACTTGGCCGGGAGTCTCTGGCATGCAGCTGTTATAGGGAGATCTTCAAAAGGACATTTGCTTCTTCACAGGTCATAACTAAAAAGGCTCTAAATGAAATAGATGCTTATCTTGAGACTCTGGGAGAAGCTGGAGCTGAACCAACACGCAGTGGATTCGGGATACACCTTTCTGTCTGCTCCAGTGAGGCATCCAAACAGCCAAATTAAAGGGAGCTCAGTCTGATTTCCTACAAATAGGGCTATGCATGGATTTTAATTTTTAAGTAGGAATATTCTGCCTGTCAAAGGGGGAATTTCGGAGCAGAGGTATGAGAAGGCTTATTTTCAGAAACAGAGATGCTGCAACCTGTTTATGGTTTTTGTCATCAATGATGTTTTCCTAGCATGGGGCTAAACTGTGCCCTTGGTTATTGAATGCAAATCTGCTGATTTAAATGGAGTTCATTGCAAGTGGGAACAGGATTTAGCCATCATTTTCCTCTGCTGTCTAATCACTGTAGTCTGAAGAAAAGCAACATATGTATAATGGTAGCTGAGATGCAGGAGGGGTGGAAGCTTTCTACCAATGAGAACCACATTAAATAATTAATTCCCAATTGCCTTTCTACATTAGTGCTTTCAGCTATAAAAGCTGGTCAGCTTTGTAAGGCCCCAGGCAATGAAACATTTGGTGCATTGTCAGTCCAAAAGTGGAGGTAATAGATATCCAGCGTGGCTGGAAAAGTGCTACTCTCCATCCTGCCATTTACATATTCCAGCTGCACAGCCTCATCCCTCATCCCCTCTTTTGCCTTACTCGAGTTTGACAGGGCAGCATCTCTTCTGAGGTGGCTGCTGAAGAAGCCAAAAGTGTATTTATTTTATCAAAAAAGAGAGGAACTTAATGTTTGAGTCTAAAAATGGAGCATACAAAATTGGTCTCTCTTATCAGCAGACAAATCTGACGGGTTAATAAGGAAAAGACTGAACTTCCCCCTCCTTTCCCATTTGCCCCCCTTGCCCCATCTGCTGGTCCCCCAAGCCCAGCCTGTCACCTCAGGTCACGATGGGATCTTTTTGGGCTCGTCATTCACAAGAAAGGTCTTGCCATGAGAAATGACTTCACAAAGCCTTTTGATGTGCGAGTCATCAGAGGCTGCTCCGCTCACCCTCTGAGATAAAGATACCTGTGCGTGTGTGTGAAGCCGAAGAAGAAAAGGAAGTGTTGGAATAAATTGCCTGGGGAGGTGGGAGATTCTCTGTTTAAAAACAGGTCTAGACAAACATCTGTCAGAAAATACCGACGTCTATTTGATCTTGTCTTGGAGTTGGGGGAACGACTGAATGCTGCTGTCAAGTCCTTTTGAGCCCCGAGAGAACACAGTTACACACATGTATTTATACATGCTCAGGTGTGTGTGTATATAAATGTATCTATTTCCACACTTTCATGGACAAGCTCTTGGCCTCTGCGATAATTTGTGAATCCCGTCTGTGAACCTTGTAGGTTAATTACACCCAGGTTTGCTCTCTCTTGGCTTCATCAAACTTGAGTTTCAGTTCTATTTAATGTCCTTTGTGCCCCGAGTGGATCAGACCAGTGTCTAATCTACTGACTGTGTTTTTCTGCCCTCCCCTTTTTTCTCATGTTCAAGGGAAGTTCCTTCAATTCTGGGAGATTTCCAGCAATTCCACTTATTCCCAAAGCACATCTGTGAAAGCACGTGGGGTTGCACTTCTTGAGGTAAGATCATGGTAGTAGAAACTTACCTTTATTATCAGTTGTAATAGATGGGTGCTTGGAGAAGTTGTTAGGCTAAGCATGAGGATGGCACAAAAAATTTGGGTTTTTTTATGATTTTTTGTACACAATCATTTTCCAAAACATTCCTCTGTTTTAAAGACAATGTGATCATGGCTGTTGCTGGCACCCCTATAATTTCTTCCCAAGCATGCAGACCTCAGTGGGACCTCTGAGCTGCAGGATGCAGCTTTGAGGAGTGTGTTGGCAGCTCATTTGTGTTTGTGCATGGAGGGCAGGGACACACCAAGGGCCAGCACCTGTGATCCTTTACACAGCAGCCAATATTAATTACAAATACCCCCATTAA
This sequence comes from Gymnorhina tibicen, assembly GCA_013399875.1. Taxonomy (NCBI): domain Eukaryota; kingdom Metazoa; phylum Chordata; class Aves; order Passeriformes; family Artamidae; genus Gymnorhina; species Gymnorhina tibicen. The sequence goes on along the minus strand of VXAZ01001979.1, from coordinate 2,774,589 downwards.
AATTCATTTGAAAGGGAGTTTTATCACTGTGATGCTTCCCTAAAGATGGGGTCCTGTGCAACTCAGCTTTGGAGATAGAGGAGAGTGATAGAAAACTTACATTCCAGGTAGGTGAAAAAGTTTTGCAGGGCTGATATGGAGGAAGCTGTATAGCAATTCTTCTGTCCCTGCCCCCAGAGCACAATTACACCAGGCAATGCAGTATTCCCTTGGCATCCTGGGGTGTGGAAGCAGGAGATGCTGCAGCAAGTTGCAGAAACCAAACACTACAATTTTGTCGCAGAAATTGAACTCTGAATTTCTGAAGCCAAAAGCTGGGATGAGCCAGGCGGCAAAGGCTGATCTAGGATTTTAGCCTTCATGAGCTTTCAGAGGTGACTTCTCTTGCTTATCCACCTTATCCTTCCAAAAGATCTTTGTTCCCCCATAGCAAAACCCTTTATAGCCACATTTGTAACCTGATGTCCTGGCTGAAGTCACCTGCTCCTGCACAGTGCACTGGTGCAGCAGGTTGAACTCTGCAATGGCCATGGAGGGGACACATCACTACTTCTGCCAAGACCACAGAGAGGCAGAAACCTCCATCCTGGAGACAGGCAGGGGCAGAGAGGCCTGATAGTGCCTGAGAATGAGCAACCAGAGCTCGTGACTCTGTCCTTGGGCAGGGTTTGAAGAGCAGCTGTGAGTTAAGGTCATGTTTTGGATGTACCTTCCTGGCAGAGCTGAGCTCTCCTGCATGTTCATTCAAGGACTGTGAGCAGCAGGGAGGAGAAGGTGAATTATGAACTCCTTGGGTGCAGAAAACCAGAGGGGCTCTTGCAGGGTGTGCTGTGTCCCAGCCGATGATGGGTGTGACACAGGTTTTGACATCAGGACGAGGAACCCTTTGCAGGCCAACCTGTGGTGGAGCTTGGTCAGGCTGTGCAGTAAAGGCAGGGTGAGAGAGGGACTGTGACTGTCCCCTATAGCCACATCCAAGAGGAAAGAGCCATTTCAGGGAGGCAAATGAGCACAGGATGGCTGTGAGCACACGAGCTGGACGATGGGACAAGGTCTCCAGCCACGGGCACGTGATGCTCTGCAGCAAGGGTGGTAGAAATCACTCGCATCTTACAAAGGAGCTCAAAGGATATACAAAGGACTGAGATGGGCTGTTCCCCTGCTCTTATCTCACCCTTTAGTATTTTAAACACCGCTTTTCCTAAGGTCTGCCTGCACAGGGTGGGGCAAAATTCCCGTCCAACGAGGGCCTGTTTGCCCTTCCCAAGTGGCACATTTGCATGCAGCAGAGGCCTCAGCCGTGTCAGACGGTCTTTTGGGGGTAAGGCAGAGGAGGAAGGGGGGGATCTTCCCCCCATTTTGTTTTGTACTTTCCTTTTGCTGGTGAACCTTTACCACCGTGGCTGGGGCGGTTTGTCTGATGCCTCTCGGGTTTGTTCTGCAGCCAGCGCTTCTGATTCTGTCTGGCCACATATTGTGTTTGGCTGGTTGTCTCTCTCACTCTAAAAATTCCTCTATTTTTTTTGGTTTCATTTTTTTTTCTCTGTGGCATTTTAATATCTCACAACTGGCACCTCTACCGAGAGATTAAAGGTCTGTAAACAAACAGCTGTTTTACAGGCAAGCTTTAACACAGGTAACAAGTAAGAACCCCTCATAAAAGAGAATTTGGGGAAAATTTCTTGAGTGTGAGTAACGCTTTTAAAATATTTCTACCACAAAACTAAGGTGCTACAAACAATTCCTGAGCTAACACTCAAGTAAATCACCAGGAATTATTCAGGTAATTAAAACTTTAAAACCATTTGAGGGGAAACTAGGAGAGAGTGAAGCTGTATTGACCTTGAAAAGTTTCTACAGCGATGAGAGAAAATCCATCTGCTTTTGGATGGGGAATGGAGGCAATTCAGCTGTAGGGAATGAAAGAGAAGAGCCACAAATCTTTTATGCTGATAATTTGTTTCACACTCTGGTAGAAAAAACATTGGAAATGTATCCAGGGTTGTGCTGGAACTGTCTTGGCACTGTAGGTCTGGCTTTTTCACTGAGGTTAGTGAAAGCGCTTCAGAGCCGTGCTTGGCCCTGGGAACTGGGGAGAGCTGGATGGTGGGGATCATGCAGCCAACAGACTCATTCAAGGAGCAGGGATCCCTTGGCAGGGAGACCAGGAGTGGGTTTGTCCTACTGAGAACTTGTGTAAATGCAGTTTTAACCCAAACCCTCTCCTGTGATCTTGAGTAGATATTTTTCCTTTCATCACCTGAGAGTTTCCATGTTCTGTTCTCCATTAAAACTTTCCATCTGGTAAGTCTGGGGAGCTTCTCGCCTGGCAGGGCATCTTCTTGTCCTGCATCCACCCTCTCCTGCCTGGCACACGGTGTGGAACGCATTAGCCAGTGCTGGAAGGGCACAGGTCAGGAGTGACAGCAGCTCAGAGCCCTTCCCAAGGGCTGGTTTTGGCAAATTCCAGCCTGGCCCAAGGGCAAGGACTCCTCAGCCCAAGGGAACAGCGTGGCCCTGGCTCTGCATGGAGCTGGTGTGCTGCAGGACAGGCTGAGGCTGTGGAAGGTGCTCGGTTACAAGGACTTCAGGACGGTGGTGAGATGAAGCGCAAGGGACAGCAGCGTGGAGGTGGATTAGCTAATTAATGCACAGCTTGATTAGGAAGTTGGAGCCAGGCATGCAAGTCCTGCTCTCCTCCTCTCTTGGTTCTGACCCCTCTCACTGTGACTGTGACACAGGGAGCCACTGGAGTCCACTACAGGAAAAGTAAATATTGTTGTTTCAAACAGAGAATGGTTTATTTTATAGCAGAGCAGAGGGTGCTTTCTCTTTGAGAGTCCACACTGAGCTTGGGGGATTGTAGCCCACCCATGAGGTTGCTCCTTCCGGCGGTCACAAGCCCAGGTGCCAGGTGTGCCACCCTAAATCTACAGGTGACAAGCGGATGTGTGTGGGGCTGCTGTGAACACACCCAGTGGCTTCAGAGACGGGCCATCACCTCCCCCCTGCAAGCAGGTCCTTTGCTGGTGTTTGTGCTCAGTTTCGGGCCAGGTGCCTAGGGCAGGATGGAGTCACTGGGGTGCCAGCAGAGCTGTGAGGGATGCAGCAAGAGCCAGGCGCAGAACCCTGAGATGCTGGGGGAGAGGAGGGTACAAGCTCTGCCCTTCCCCACTGGAGCTGTGTGATCCTTTGTATAATCCCTTTAGCTTCGATGGCACCATGGTGATTTACAGCACTAATGCTTTGATCCAGAACATGATGGACCATGGGACACGAATTAAAATATGAGAGATGACTGCAAAGCACAAGTTTCCATTTGTGGCCAGCTATTTTGTGAAGACGTGACCACAACCAGGTGTGAAGATCTTGCAGGAGATGAGGGGAAACCAAGCCAGTCCAAACAGATTTGTTAGAATGTGAATGGGAGCACAACAGCGTAAGTGCTATTAATAGGATTTACACAGATTAGTAAACTAATCTGTGCATTTCAGATTGGATTTCATATTATGGAAAAGAAAATTAAGCCGCATACCACACAGACTTTCCAGGCAGTGATTTGCGAGCGTGATCTATTTGCTGGTTGAAGTGGCTGCTCAGAAAAGTTGTGGCAGCCTTGTTGGGTGGGTCAGTGACACCACTGCGAGTCCAGGAGCGGGGACAGTGTTGTAGGATGCAGAGCTGTGCTGGCAGATTTGGGAGACAGACAATGAAAGGAGCAGTTTGTTTAAGGAATGGCTCTTAAAATGCATTGCCAGGAGGTAAAGCAGTGTCCAGCCTTGGCTGCACCACCACTGGTGAAGATTTGTCCTCCTGACTCAACTAAAATGGGAAGCTGTGGCTACCTCACCCCTGGAAGTGCTCAAGGCCAGGTTGGATGGGGCTTGGAGCAACCTGGTCTGGTGGAAGGTGACCCTGCCCAGGGGACAAGATGAGTTTTAAGGTCCCTTCCAACCCAAACCATTCCATGTTTCTCTGAAAAATAACTTTCCCTTCTCTGTGCATGGGCTGAGGAGGAATAGAATTGGCCAAGTGTTACTGAAGTGGGGAGGTAAAGGCCTCCTCAGAGGGAAGGGCAGAGTTCTGTTGCCGTGCCCTGCTCACTCTCCTGGTGCCAGTGTGCAGGAGTTGGGCAGGAACAGGGAGGTGGGAGGCACTGGCACAGCTTAGGGAGAGATTGAGTACCCAGGACAATTCTGAGCAGTCGTCTGTGCATGGGGAAAGTTTCATAGCATCCAACAATCCATTACATATATTATATATATATAACATAAAATACATAATACAATATATGTTAGACATAAAAACATAATATAGAATATATGTAAATGTATATTATACATTTAAATACATATTTTATATAAATAAATAAATATGTTTGATCATTAGGGTCTGGCCTCAGTATTTTGACTGTGCCATTCCATATGAGTGAATCTCAGCCTGGCTGTACCTCTTGCCACGAAGAAGGGAAATGCTGTCACTGCTGTTGTACTGACGGGGAGATGGAAATACAGGTGTTTAAGGACTGGAGTTTTGGTTCCAAGTGGTTAACATCAGCTAATCTTGGGAGAATTACAGTTCAAGCTGCCTCTGAGTAGGGCTTGAAAACTAAAGTATAACCCATCTTTCTCTTTGTGCTTCCTGTTATTTTGCAGAAATGCAAGTATTTGGAACATTTTAACACCCGTTATAGTCAGGACTGAAGGAATACCACCATTAACCTTTCAAATTTCTGTTTTAGGCCAAAGTTTTAAGAGGCAGAATGAGCTGAGCAGCCCAGTGATTTTTCTTCTTGCAACACCTTGTTAGGTTACAACAAATAAAAATCCCAAAATTGATTTGGTTTGTCTGGGAGAACAAACATTTTGGATTTTTCCTGGGCCAGGGCTGAGGGTGACAGCTAATACAAGGCACATCAGGAAGGTTTCTCTCCCTTTTCTGCCTCCTTTCCCACAACCCCTGAAGTTTCCTCTAGTCCTTGCTATGGGTGATAACTCAGCTGAAAACCATTTGTTACAACTGGGAGCCATTTGCTTGTGATAATTATGGATACACCAAAATGCAATTTGTGTGCAGACACGCATTGAGGTGTGGTGTGGAGCTGGGGTCTCGAGGAACCTGGCATGGAATGGTCAGTGCTGTCAGTCTGGAGAGCTGCCAGGAGAGGGATGCTCTGGAAACCCTGCCTGTGATACACAGGGATGTGGAATGAATTTGCTTGAATTCCTTAAAAACAGAACTGCTTTTACAAGTGCTGATTCTAAGAAATGAATTTGTAAGCTATTTTTTGGGGGTGGGGGGTATTTTTAGGTCAGTGAAATGTTTCTTTTACTTGAGTTATACTGATTTTTTTTTTTAATCAGCTATTAGCTTTACTGATTATACTGCAATAGGCTAGAAAACTAATTCAGAAACCTAATTTTAAGTTTATGGAAATCTGGGTCCAGAGGCAGCTTTGACAAAATATTCTCTTGAATTTGTAGGCCAGTTATTAATTTTATTTCTAAAATGACCCCTTTTTTATACCCTTGCTTATTTTCCTGAAGTGTCTTGTTGCATACAGTGCTATCAGACCCAAAGGCTTGGAAAGCATGAGGCAACACCAGATTGGAAATAAAATGCTGATTGATAGCTGGATAGATGTGATATACTCAAATTTATATGCATTTTCACTTGGAGACCTTCATTAACTCCAAATTTTTTTCTGTATTTTAAAACTGGGAACTTCAGAATGAAGTTGAGCAGGAAGCTGTGGCCGTAACCCCCTTGCCTACTTCCCCTCTCTCACCATCTACTAAATATTGCAAAGCCCATAAATTGTGAAAGTTGACAAATCAGAGCGTTGCTTAAGACTGAGACTTGGGGCCAGGAGATTTCAGTCCTGCATTACCTGGAATATATCATTACTGACAGACTTGTTGGGATTCGATTTCTACCGGCTATAAAGTGGGATTCTCAAATTATGTCATGCCAGCCTCGTTGCCTTTGATGACATGATACGCTGCTTGGAAAGGGAAGAGCCATCAGATGTGACACAGCTGGGCATCCGCCAGCCTTTGGTGCTGTTCCATGCCCCGATGAACTGGGGAAATGCGATCTGGGCAAAGTCTCCCTAGGATGGGTGGGAAATTGTTTTGAAACAGTGATTGTCTTGTGGTTCCAGGTCAAAATACAACGATCTCTTGATCAAGTGTTTCTACTCAGCATGGCGTTAGGCAGTGTTTGCAGGGACATCTCGGATGCTGGAAGAGGGTGTGCTTATTAAATACAGATAAACTGATGATTCTGCACAAATTTCACAGGTTGGAGACCTGGATCCTGAAACACAGGATCCTGTGGTGCTTGTGATGGGAGTAGGACTTGCAGGGCAGGAGGCACTTCTTCCACTGGACTTGGCTCTGGTAAAACCTAAGCAGGAGTGTTGTCTAGTTTTGAGCTTAGGTGTAGCTCTCCTACTGCCTTCCAGTATTATGAGTATGTTAAAAACAGCTGCTTATTTCACATTAATTTACTATGGCTTCTAAAAAGACCCTAACAATTGAGAACAGTTAAGAATGGAAATAGGTTCTACCCTGTACTTTATTCTGGGGGGCTGCTCCTCCAGGCCACCAGGAAATGACTACTCCTTGTTTGTCATGAGCATCATTCACCTGAAACAAGTCTTGCTTTTGTAACCCAAACTGATTCAAAATATAAGTGAGAAAGATTCAGTCTTGGTGAAGAAATCTGGAAGGAACAGGAGCACTTCTCACCGTGTACAGGTGAGCAATGCTTGCTGCCATTACTGGGTAACAAACACAAGCCGTGAGCAACTGGTCAAGTGGTTTCATTGCTGGTACTGACTTTTCCAAAGGAATAGGATGAAGCTGTCCTGGCCTGAGGCTCAGGTTAACTCTGCCTTTGGTTTGCACCAGGGGAAAAGCCCACAACTGCTACAAAAAACTGAGGCCCGAAGGGGTTCACTGAGACCTGCTGAGTGTAGCAGGAGGTGCCAAATGTCCTCCTGGCACCTCTCTACTGGGCCAGTGAATTGTCCTGGAGCCACAGGGGGCTGGCTGGTGCTGTGCGATGTCTGCCCTGGGACCAGGCATCCCACAGCACTGCTGGTCAGTGCAAGGCGGCCGTGCCTGGAATGTGCAGCATGCCCTGTGCTCCTGGGAGCGCTTCCAGGCCCTCCCTGATAAAGCCAGACCTCGAAATAGGCTGCTATCAACAGCCTGCTGCCAGGTACCGCTGTTTTTGGAAGTCCTGGGTCCCACCTCATATCAAGAGGTCTGCAGGGCTGAGGGGAAGATGGCAAATGAGAGCAGCCCCTAAATTCCCCCCTTGAAATTTATCTGGGGGGTTCTGGGGAGGTCACAAGCAAAAAAAACCATGGAGAAGATGCCATAGGGGCTCAGCTGAAGCCTTTCAGTGCTCACTGACCTGGAGGCTGGGCCTGCTGTGGTCTTACACCCAGTCCTTGTCCTCGTGGGCAGATGTGTAAAAGTGAGTCTTTCTTTTCTGGCCTGGGGTTCATTGCATTCTTGGCAAATCTGGGGGACACCAAACCCTGAGGGTGATGTAAGAAGTAAAAGCACTTCAGTGTTTTGAAGCTCAGGGGAGAACACCACAACATTAACAGGGAAGAGGAGGAGAGGAGCTATAGCAGCCTTCAGAAGCTGATGTGACTCCCCACATAGGGGTGTGATGTGCCTAAATCCCTCTACATGCAGATGGTATCACCTGCCCAGAGTCTGCAGCTCTCTCTCTTACTGATACTGCTTGAGTCTGCCTCTCCTCCAAGGACAGCACTAACAGGGCAGTCAGCCCCTGCTGCCTCTGCTGCTCTTCTGCCACAGGCTCTGAGGAAATCTGAACCTGTCTGTGGTGGACTTTTGGGACTGGGCTCTGCAAGAGGGAGAAGAGGCTGCACCTCTTGCACAACTTCATAGTGAACCTCAAAGTAAAGATTTTTTGTTTTTAAGCTTAAGCTGGTCACTGCTCACATCCACCTGCACTCGTACAACACAACAGATAATGTTTTTCAATACAGACAATGTCTGTATTTGTATGTGCATTGTAAACGTGCTTGGGATGGTATTGAGGGTTGCTCTTCAGAACTGCCTTCTGATCCCCTGGCCTGCCTTGGTTTGATTAAGCAGCAGTAAATAACAAAATCCCCTGCATCTCCCTAGGACATGAGTAACATCTAAATTGTCATTTGGTCTCAAGGTGTTCTTTTAAGAAACCACCGACTTAGAACATGCAAGAGCATGCACAGCTCAGGCTCTGGACTAACCCTTCCTCATTCCCCTGAGCATTTCTCCCCCTCAGCTCCTCGGATTTGGTGGGAGATGAGTCAAACCTTTCTCAGATTGCCTTGATCCGGAAGCGGGTGGCTTTGGAGTCCTTCAGGGCCTGCATGTGCATCACCCTGATGTGGTGATCTGGGCAGGAGCAGTTTTTTGGAGCCTGGGTGCTTGGAGGCTCAGGGATGCTGGTCCAGGGCCAGTCTAGTTATCAACAGGGCTATTGGTCGGCATGAGAAGTTGGCTGTAAACACAGTAAATAAATGAAAGAAGCAAGCTCAGCTCTGGCGTCAGCAGCAAGTCCTCCTGCTGCTGTCAAGGGACGTTGCATCCATGCGGGACTGAGCTCCCGAGGGGGGGAGGCGGCGTGAGCCAGTGGGCAAAGCAACAGGGGGAGTCAGAGACCCGGCTTTGCAACCTGCATGTGCCACCCACTGCCTGCATCGCCCCGGGCCCATCATCACCTCGCCTCCCTTCCCTCCTCTCCTCTCCTCTCTCCTCCCAGCCTGCTTTTATTTCTGTGCACTGTAAGCGCCTCAGGGGAGGGGCTGCATTTTCAGCTGCAGGCAGTGTAAGGGATACCACGAACACCGAAATCGCCGGCTGTCAGCGTGCAGACTAGGGAAGAAAATGATGCGGTGTAACATTCTGGGAGTCCTTTCATAACGTAAGGTCTATCACAAAGCACTTTGGCTGCCACAACAAAGCTTATTGATCAGCCTCAAGTATTCCAAATTGTGTCTTTCTGCCTGAGAAGTAGCAGGATGAAGAATTAAAGCACTTACACAGGAGAATATCGTACATGAGCTATTGAGTAACCATCAGCACTGCTCCGGGGCTGCTCCGTTCCTCTGGACTGTGTGCAACTCCTGAACATTTTATCTCTTTCTTTCAGCTTTTGCAGGCGAGTGCCAGCTTCTGTAGCATATAAACTAGGTGCTATTTTTATTGAATCTGGCTTTAATGCTGTAGATTTTTCACACGTGTGTTGGTTTTTTATTGTTGGTCTCATTCCTGAACTTTCTGGCACCTTTAAGTGTGAAGTCGGTTATGTGCACGTTGCTTGGCAGATGAATTCCTATTTCTGGGAATCATTTTCCTTCTAAAATGTATTTTTATATTAAAAATGTGATCTGTATCCATATACCGGCCTAAGATTCCAGCCCAGAGGTTTCTGCAGCCAGAGATCTCCACAACAGGGGATGCAGCCCGGAAGGAGACCTTTGCTTTCCAAGCTGCGAGTATTCATATTAAAATCCTGTTTTACCGACCCAACCTCTGCCTCTTGGAGCAGCAAAATCCCCTTCTGATCTGGCACCAGGGAAAAATCAAGACAAATATAGAGGATAATAAGTGCTGTCTTCCAAGGCTGTCTCCCTTCCCACTTTGTCTCCCTGCTATATCAAGAGAAACCACCCATCTCCCTGAGCCTTCCTACTACCAGCTCTACCCTGGCTACTGCCTTGGCAGCCCCCCATCCTCCCTCCAGCATCCCCAGGCCCTGTGTGAAAAGGGGGGGCTTGGTGAGCCAGCTGTCCACCCTTCCAAAGGTGCTGTCCCCCTTTTCTCCATCTGTGCACGGGCTGCCAGGGAAGAAGGAACCGTGGCTGTGTGTGGTTTTCTCGCCCAGGGTGACCTGGAACACATCTGCGAAGCCCTCCAAAGTAGCAGGAATGCGCTCCGTTAGGACATGATTCATCCTGCATACCGCATGGGTGGCTGCTCAGGGAGAATTTGGACATTTGCATACGCTGCTGAGACTTTCCGCTTCTCGCTTGCTCTCAAACCCCTGCACTTCATCCAGAGCGTGGGGGCTGCACGGCCAGAATTCCCTTCCCGGGGGATTGGCTGGAGCCAGTCCAGCAGCGCTGGTCCTGGTGCCCCTTCGCCCGGCTGCATCGTGAGGCACAGATGAGAGAAGCTGCTCCCAGCCAGGTTGAAGGATGGCTTTAGATCCTCTGCTTCTGCTGCAAGCAAAGCTGGGGCAGAGCTGCTGCCCGGGGATCAGTTTGGGATTTGGTATCTGCAGGGCAGGAAAATATCATCACAGACCTGCTGCTCAGGCAGAACCAAAGCATGGCAACGGGAAGCGCCGCTAACAGGACCGAGCCAAGCGCGCTGCTTCTGGGAAGGAAACAGGAATTGGGCAACGAGGCAATTGGCTCTACCTCGGGGCTGCTCCCGGGTAACTGGATTTACTTTGGCAGCTGAAGAGTCGGATCAGCCTCGAGCAGAGAGGAGAGATGCTCCCCGGGCTGGGAGGTGACTCCCTGTGCTTTGCCAGCGGAGCTGCGTGGAGAGAGCGGGACGCGGCTGCGATGAATGGGAAAGGTGGAGGAATGGTGAAAAGCACTAAGGTAATGTCTTAGTGAATAAGAACATCATGGATTTCACGTTTTTAACTGTAACTATTAAAAAAAATAAAAATCTCAGACCTCACCTTGCTTCCTATGGCCTAAACACAATTTAAGGGGTAGAAGGGTGTTTTCCTGCTGGCAGGGGCAAGCTGTTAATTATCTCTAATGTATATATAGCTTCAGTGAGGGAAACTATTTCACCTGCACTGATTAGTCTATTTGGATTTACTGTAGTTCATTTTGGCATCAAAATCATAATCAGGCAATCCTGGTACTTGGAACACAGATCTGAAGTAATATGGCAATGTGTTTAAATCCTTTAATATCAGGGGAACATAACATTTCAAGCTGTTCTCCAAAGGCTGCCAAAACCAAGTCTGACACTATGTGAAACATTTTAAAGAAAAATTTCAACAAACAGGAATTTAGCAAATAGGAATACACCTACCCAAAAAGAACCCTTGACATAGAAAGCATGCCAGTGTCATGGGAGCCACAAGTAAATACTGACTGGTCCTAACTAGCAGGTGGAAATAGATTTTAATAGTATCTAACTAATCATGGTATAAATTTGGTTTGAGACACAAATAGGTTCAATATGAGGTATAAGATTTATGTTTTTTAATTTAGTATTTTAGAATTCCGACAAAACCCCCTCAAGTCAACAGAAAGCCTCATTCTTGCTTAAATAGGATTTAGATCAAATCCCTGGCAAGCACAGGCATTCCCAGTTGCCATCACCTTTCATGATGAGTCATTAGAAGCCAAGTTTCTACTTCAGATTGCTTTTCTAACTCAAAATTCAAAGCCCTCACATGACATCCAAGCAGAAATATTTACGCAAGATGTGTATAAATATAAAGTTTATTCAGTATAGTGTTTAGAAAAATAAGTTCACATCATCTCAGAATACAAATAAAACACTTAATTGTCCAGGCACAAACCCCTATTACAGTACAACAAACATACATACTTTAGATCTCTTTGGTTGGGTAATTAAGCACAGATATGTTTGATGATACACTCTGGGGCAGCATCACCTAACAGTGCAGTAAAGTCTTCTTGATTATTCCCTCCTCTAACGCGTACATTCCGCTTAAATTTCATATTTGTTGTAAGGCACAATAAAACCCATACTGGAGAAATAACTGGTTAGTTCTGGACAAACAGTACATGCAGCAAAAGAACAAACATCCTCTGAATGTGAATCCTGAAAGCCAGAAGATTCACCCCCTCCTTGAGTTCAGAAATTTAAGAAGCAAGTTTTAAATTATATGAAACATACAACTAAGGTATAAAATATCCTTCAAGATAATAACTGCTAGGAGATACAGGAAGACTTCAGGTATCCTCGCTTTTAAAAATACCATTATTTTTGTTTTCAGAATTATAAAATTACTATTCTTTTTGATGATTTGAGATTCTTCTTGACCACAAGCACTGGGCAGTTCATGCCCCCAGAGCCCTGCACACACATTTCACATGATACTGGAGGGATGCACCCTCTTGTTCATCTGCCCTTGCTACGAAAAGTGCACAGACACTGGAAATCTACCTACATGAAAAGCTCCCGTGCACACAGGGCCAAATTCCACCCTGATTTATTTAACTGAAAATCGTTACTGAGGTGATTTTACAGGATTTGAAGTCGAACCTGTCCATTATTGTCATCAATCTCAGACTGAGAGTAATAACGACAGTTCCATCCTCACTTCTGGGTAAAGTCGCTTTCTGAATGAGTCTTCCTGAATCCACAGGTAGGGGAAAGCAGTACATGGGAAGAGGTATATCCTTTAATAGACTGTGACTGTTTGGTTCTCCCAAGTGTCAGCCTTGTGCTCTGGTTTGTGCTGCCACTGTGTACTGGGCCAAATCCGTCCCTGACCTAACACCAGTGAAATGAATGGACCATATTCCCAGCTGGCACGAAAGGATGTTGAAGTCCATGGAAATGTGCTAGTTTAGCCCAGCTGAGGACCTGGCCAGTAGATGTCTGACTTCCATTGCTGAAATGTCCTTGCAGGTAAGACCACAGGGATAGTGCTGCAAATTGTCCACACAGAGCATTCAATTTAACATGTTTCTGGTTTTCTGCAAAACTCTGGGTGAAACAGAGGCAGCTTTAATCAAAAGTAGTAAAGAAGAGAGGGGTTTTTAACATCGTGCTTTGTAAGAATTTGCTTGAACTTCAGGCATAGTTTTCAAAGCTGAGTCTGGGACCAGAAAAGTAGTAGAATTTGGCAATGTTTTCTGTAAGATTTCCAGAGGACTTAGAAGTTACAAACATATGTGAAGTTGAAATGATCCTTTATTCTCATCCATAACAGAGAGGGAGGGAAGAGAAGGAATGTGTATGCCAGGTAGACATACCTTCCATTTAAACAACAGGATGTGATAATAAGGGCTGTCTGTGGGGCTTGGACACTCACTGCCTTCCCATGTGTGGGAGACCAGCATCCAAATCCCCCAAACACCACGTAAAAATTCTTGGTTTGGGAATCAGTGGAGCAATGCCTTATTTACAGCAGCCAAAGATCTGGCCCTGGACACTTTTTGGGGCTTTCAGTACTGTCTATTGAGAGCAGTGAGCCTGCCTGCCTGAGGGCCACCAAATAAAAACTTACCCTTGTAAGGAGTAAAACTACTTATTTAAATTTCTATTTTAAACACACTGTACCGTGCAATGAGTCTTTATATTGTGCATATGTACCTGCAGAAAACATGAGGTTATAACTACGTTATCTGGAGGGAATGACACTTATTTTCAAAGTGAGAAAGAAAGAAAGAAAAAGTAAAAGATAATAAGAAGTTACTTGATATCTGGAAGACTAGAATAGGTTAATCTTACTTTGTCCCAAAACACTGCTTTTATGTACATCCTCCACTCCCACTGACGAGTGGGAATTTTCCTATTAGAAGTACCAGACACTCCAAGAAACGTGCCACTGTAACGACATACACAGTTTTCACATCAACTGCGCTGCAAAGCCACGGAATTCAGAGCCTCAGTAACACAACCAATGCAAAGAAGGAAAAATTAAAAATAATGTAACTGGTACTGCTGTAACACCACAGTCTCTTCAGTTATGAGAGATGATCACACCAACAACTGCTCTGAAATATTCCCTAGCTTGCCTCCAAATATAGTCTGAGTTTCACAGACCAAATGTTAATCTACCATCAACTCCTTCAGAGCCAAGTACACGTTCTCCATTAAAATGACAGCGATACAGAGTATTTCTAATTTTCCAAACGGCTGAATGATTTCATGCAAAGCATATACAGCTACTGCTACTGTCATCACCATCTTAGTTACATGGGCGAAGAAGAGGTGGGAAACAGATTGCTCATGCTGGGGCCCAGCAAACAGATAAACAAGCAGAGCGGATAGGAGAACTCTGCACTCTCAGATTCCCTGCTCACGCGGAGCTCCCGGGGACGTCAGGGAAAGTTGTGCCAGGGGAACATACAGCTCCGTGTCCTGCTTGTGATAATCTCTGCTTTAAAGCGCTTGCCTCAAACACCCTGTTTGCCTGGGAGCACGTGGGGACAGCCAACTGCTGACGGGCTGCTCCTGCCCGCAGAGCATTAGCAGCTCCGTACAGCTGCAAGCGCTCCCCTTGCACACTCCTTCTTCCCTTTCCCTGCACTTTCCCTGCAGCCCTGGAGACTCTGGCTCGCAGCGTGGACTCCAGCGCTCACCGACAGAGCTCAGCTTCAAGGTTCCACAGAAAACCTTGCAAAATACGCAATATAGTGCAAAACTGCAACGAGAATGCCAATGCCGTGCGCACGGAAAAACCTTCATTCCCCAAAAGGTTTCCATGGAACCAGTTAAAACCAAGACAAACACACTGGGATACACCACCTCAATTATCTTTCCTTTCCATTTCTTTACGAGTGATCTTGTTTTGTCCTGAGCCTGATTCAGAGCCCACAGAAGCTTATGAAAACATTTCCCATTGCCTTCCAAAGGCTTCGGACCAGGCCCCTGATGAGGATGAACACATGCTTTAGTTACTGTATATATTCACATTAGGATAAAATATAACAAAACCAAACCCAGAAGGATTAACAGCATGTCATTTTTGTACATCTGAATTCTTAATATTATTTTAAAGCTTAAAGGATGTGCTTTTCCATGCTACAAAAACTCCTCTGGAGGAAAGGTTAAGATCGGTTCCACCTGCCCAGAGCCCACCTGCTTCTGCTGTCCCCAGGGAGAAAGGTGTGGAGACCCATCCCCAGCCAGGAAGGGACCACGGCCGCTCCCAGAGCCCTTAGGGCAGCTGCAGTTCCCACCATCAGCCCCCAGGCTGCTTCTCCTGGGAGGATATATATAAATACACACTCAACGGCACTCCTGGATGGGGGCCTTGCTCGACCAGCAGCTGAAGCCCTCCCACACGGGCTGTTTGGCCAATGGGCCTGTGTAAACATGGGGTTCCCTTCCCTGGCCTGCCCATCCAAGCTTTCCTGCTCATCTGCCTGAGGCCAGAGCCAAGCGCTTTCCCTCGGCACAGGGGCGCTGCCCGCAGTCCCTCCGCGGGCTCCTCCTGTCCTGCGGACGTGCTGCAGGAGGACCCATCCTTGGCTCTCTGCACTGCCAGGAAATGTCACCCACGATGTCCAAAAGACTCTTAAAACTCTTCTTACTCGTGCAAGTAAGGGGCACCCAAGTCAGTGGGTCTACTTGCAGAAGTAAGGCATCAGGATTTGGCCCTGAGGACGGATATTTGCAAATCAGTGTTTTTATTCCTCCTGCCACTGTGCTTTAGTAACAAAGATAAGGCCACTAGGAAGAAAGGCACGTGGAATTCTGTAAAAAATACACAAAAGGGTTCAACTAATTTGCAAATTACTAACAAAACAAACAAAAAAACCCCTGAACACAAAGACAGAGGGGGTAGAAACAGTGACCTCTTGGGTTTGTGAGACTGGGAATTAATTTTCTAGTTTCAGTGTGATTAACATTTTACTTTTACAGTCTATTGCTTGAAAAAAACTACAGAAAAGTAAAACCTTGTCAGAAATAACTACGCTTACTTCCTGCTCAAACAATAAAATAAATTAAACAGCCAGAAAACGTTTTCCTTTTCAATGCATTGTGTCTAAAGTGAAAGGGAACATAAACCATAAATAAAATCCATTGTACTAATAAAAAAAAAAGTCTCCTTTATAAGAACTGAAACAATATTTACATTCATACTGGATAGAAAGCTTCTGAATTGCATAATTAGAGTTTCAAATGATGCTTTTTCTGGTGCACTGACAAAATGCTAGCTGTAGCATTTAGAAACCTGTACATGATTGATGTAAGATTTTTGGTTTGAATGCAAGTCTGCTGGAAAAAAAGCAAACATACCAGTAACAATATTATGATTTTGTTTTGTTTCTTAACCTCAAACAACATAAAAGTAGCCGGAGAGGTATCGTCTAGAGTTCCTTAGAAATCTCTCAATGCCCATGGACTGGAAGTAAACAGAAAAAAAATGACTGCATTGTTTTTACCATTTTGGAGTGAGATTTTTGTTTTCTGTCTGAAGTTAGGAGTGTATACTTACTGTTAAGAGTATGTTGTACTATGGAGAGTCTAGTTACATTTTCAGGGTTGTATCTGGTAGCCAAACCTGTACCCATTCCTCAGTACTTGCCCTGGCCATTTCCTTTCTCCTTTAATCTGCTTAAAAGAGAATACTGCATGCAAACCAAGTGTGGCAACATAACTCCATTGCCAGAGATTCCTCTGTACATCGATTCAGACCATTTAAATGTTCTTCTCGTTTCTTTAAATGAAAAAAAAAAACACCAAACAAAAAAAAAACCCACAAACACCCCACTCAGTGTTTGTTAGGGCCTCAATAGGAGACTTATCTATTAAAAACAGAAAGCAAGAAAAAAAAAAAAGAAGTTACAAGTCTTGCATAACTTCATCCATCTGAACTGTCTGCAGTTTGGCAAGTTCTTTTTTGTCCGTTTCCAGTTCTTCACATACCGTGTCAACCATGTTACTCATAACGTACTTAGATTTGGAATCTAGCATCATTAAATTGCCAGTTGACTTACTCTCAGAATTAGGTAAGAAATTCTCTTTGACATCAGGTACGGCTTGCAGAACTAACCTGTGCTCTCTGCCAAAATCCTGGTGCACTTGTGCAGGGGGGTGGCTGACACGGTCTCCACTTGTCGAAACTATTTCTCCAAGCACGGGCTGTGCTGTGGAAATGGACAACAGATCCTGACTGGTGATGAGGGGACAGTTCTGAAGGGTTGCATAGTTAGTGTTGCTGATAGAGATCACCGTAGAGGTACTGGTCACGGGCGATGACATGGACTGGCTCTCCGAGATACCAGAGCTCAGTTCTGCAGCATTTAAAAGAGTTGGTGGTGTGAGTGAAAAATTATGTGAGGGCGTTACATTCACTAACGAGGAGGCCAGGGACTGGAGTCCTGCGCTGGATATATTTTCAGAAGACATGTTGACGTTCAGTTGCGTGTTCTGACTGACTGGCATCAACTGAGAAAACACCAGGCTTCTTTCCAGTCCTTCTTGCTTGACAGATCCTACTGCCTGGCCCGAATTGGGAACTGTATAAACCACTGCACTCGGAGCGAGGGGGCTGAAGAAAACCTTTCCTTGCTGCACTGTTGAAGATTCAGTTGTAAAAGTTCCTCCATCAGATGTGCTGGGATTTACTGAAACATTACCTAGGCAAAGGGAAGCAAGAGAAAGGAAAACAGAGATTACAGTTGGTAGAGAGTTATGCAGTCCTGGTCTTTTTTACCTTTGCAGTATACACATACACCAATATTTCATGCAACACTGAACAGCAATTTTTGTAGCAGGTGAGAGAAAACTTCGTGTAAAGAAATCAATGCTGTTAATAGAAATCACTTCTAGAAAGATAAAAAAAAAAAAGTTTCTGGTATATTAGATTAGGTATCTTTCAGACTCTCATTAAGGGGCAAACAGTCCCCAGCCATGTGACTAAAATGAATGTGCTTTGGCCTTCACTAGTTGCCACCACTCAATTTCTATCTAAGAATAGAAGCATGAAAAGCTATTAAAGATAGTTCAGTGACAGACTACAGCTTGTGTGTGGGAACTGGAGACACGTCACATGAAATCCACTACTGCTGGGCAGAGCCTGCCGGAGTCAACCCCCCACAGAAAACACGAAAAACCGGTAATTTCTATTGGTTTAACTAGGTAATCCTCAAGCACTCGGCTCTATTGCCTTTCACCTTGCTTTATCATGTTTTTCTGAAATCCTAACCCTACCACATCCACCACACTGTGAAAAGTCACCCGGCACCGCCTGCCCTTGCTGAAAGCCATGGCACTGCTCGTGTGATGTTGTAGTGAGCCAAAGCAAGATGAGGTGGCCAGAGATGACCTGAGGTTGTTTTCACTGGACATGCCATGTCAGTTGTCATTATGGCAATTCCTAAAATAAGAAATACTGGCTCTTGGGACTGAGTCCCACTTGGAACACCTCTCTTTTGCAAAAGCAGTTTAATTGTAAGAGACTACAGTTGAACACAGCGGAATTTTTTAGAACAGCACTGAAGGTGAATTTGTCACATGGGGAATATTTTAGCTCCCTGTTAATTTCAGTTAATCAATGGTGATTTTTTTGGAAGATGTTATGCATATGGGTAAACTAGACTAATAAAGCCAGGCAACTTGAAGTTACCTGTCAGTATTATTTACTGGGGCTTACTCAAAATAGCCTGCAGCATGCTTCACTTGGAATAGGCAGCCAGCTATCCATCCAAGAAAACCAGAACTTTTCTGTGCACCAGAGATATGGTGGATCACTCACCAGTGGGCAATCAGTATTTTTAACAATGGGGAAAATGGTCAGAGAAGAGCTTATTATGAATCTTAGGACTTTCAAATACAATAGTCCTACAATACTTAAAGGACAGAACTTTCCTTCTCACCTTTGCTGGCTGTTAGTTTATGCCTTGGAGCATGTGCATTAAGTGGCTTTAGTAATTACAGGTGGCATTCAGACTAAATTTCTTCTCTCTTTAATCTTGGTTAAACTATGTACCAACAGTGCCTGTGAGTGCCACATTTTAGGACCTTATAATTGTGCACCCATTTGAAATGTGGTTGCACAGCTTCAGTGTTCCTCCCAGTGCTTCAGCAAGAATAATTCACACCCTATACACATTAAATTCAAAGAAGCACACGAGCACAATTTGACTTTCATTATAGTACTCACAGCTCCTGAAACTAGAGAGAATCATTCCAATTAATCATTTTCATAATCAAAGATACAGTGGCCAATGAGTAACAAAGATGTTCAATTGTGCTTTTTAACTGACCTGCTTCAAAAAAGGGATCCAGAACTAGGTTTGTGCTCCCTGGGATTCTTCCTGGCCAGCTGCAAGATTCAGACTATGGTACGTTAAGACCAACTCTAAAGCAAACTTGGGGAGGAGCCTGCACACTTGGCACATGAACCTGTGATGACATATTTCCCTTGGACTGAGGGCAGTTTTATCCAAATAGCCTCACATTTTATATCTACGAGCTAGTGCTTACTTCTATTGTTTCCCTCAAGTTTAATCTTTCTTAATTATGGAACAGAAAATGTACAAGCAACTGCTTGGTCTTGTTGTGTCTACAGTAATTCAAAATGTATTTTGGTGAAATGCCTTCGTTAAGAAAACAAAAAACCAAAACAACCACCACAAGAACAACAACGGTAACAATTTCCAGCTGCCATAATTTTCATTTTTAGGAACTTTTTAATTAAAAGAATTCAATGGCAAATGGGGAATATTTTGAATTACTGAAACATGTAAAATTTACAGATATTTGTGAAGACTTGTATCACAGACTTCTGTGAACAGCATGAGATGAAAGGGGTGTAAATTACCAGACCTCCTTCCATGCTCTTAACAGAGGAGCTCAGCCTCATCTAACAGTCTGCCCATGAGCATAACCCACTATAAAGGGAGGCAAACGGTTTTATTTGGTGTTCTGTGTGTGGCCATGGCTGAGATACAATGTTGATACCTTGGAAGAAAAGGACCACAGCTTCTAAAATGCTAAATGTGCCTGATTCCAACTTTTTCTCATACCTCTTACTGCAAGAGGCAAAGCTTTTACCTTGTGAAGCTGCCACAGAAACAGGAGGCAGCTGCAAAGAAGAAAAACCAATGCTTCCGTTCAGCAGCTGGCCATTTGTTCCTGAATTGGGGATCTGGACAATGCCATACTGGTTTATTTGGACAGGAGCAGTAAAAGTAACTACGGAGCCTCCATCCTGGGAAGCAGCAGTTTCTACGCCTTCCCTTTTCACCTCTGAGCTCGGTATCAATCCTGGGAAAGTGACCGGGATGTTGCTAGGGCTGAAGGCTGCTGTGGCATTGGGGACCGAAGCCTGAAGGAGTTTGAAGTCTTTAACATCTTCTGACGATGACGACGACAGTATGTCAGTGATGGACACCCCATTGCTCACAACACTCGATGCGGTTTTGGGCGAATTCAAGGTAACAGTCTGCGAAGTGCCCACGCTGAGTCCATTGAGTATGACACCGTTGGGTCCCTGAAGAAACGAGCTACCATTGAGGAAGACAGGAGAGGTACTGGCAGGCATGAGGTTCCCATTCAACAAGACACCAGACGAGCTCAAGGCTATTTTAGTGTTTCCAAGCTGCTGCATGTAGACAGGCTCCATGTGGCCAGGAAGGCTGAGGCTGGTAACGCCGTCGGATGAGCTGGAGAGTGGATGGGGAGATAAATCCTCCCGCCCCTTACTGGATTCATCTTCTGTGCTAGGGTTGCCATCTGACTCGCTATGGGAAAAGACGGAGAGATGACATTGCATTACCACGGCGTGCCAGGATCTCTGCACCAGGGGGGACTTCTTGCTTAGACACAAGTATGTGAGAGTTTCCATGAATATTCTTTTTCTGTGTTTTGCCTTTACAAGGCACTTTAAACGAATATTCAAGCCAAGGGAGGAGGTTTCTTAGAATAGAACACATCAAACCAAACACTCGCCGAGGAGAAACTTTACAGACTGGGTTATGGAGTTGTAAATAAATTCCTCCACCCCGGCGACCGAAGGGGACTGCCTGGGCCCCCCTCCGCCGGCCCGGGGTGTCCACACGTGTGAGACCGGCCGCGGCCATTTGGCAAAGCGCTGGAAGGTGAGGCAAGGCCGGGAAGCGCCGCCGGACCCTCCGGGCTCTGCCTGCCGCCCCCGGCCCGGGGGAAGGGGGGGACCCCCGGCCCGCGCTGCCCCCGGTGCCGGCGGAGGCACCGCCGGCCGTGCCGGGCGGCCGGGGGGAGGGACGGAGGGATGGGGGGCGGCCTTTGTGCCTCCGCCCGGGGCTGCGCCGGGTTTTTTCGCTGACTGGTCCGCCCTCGGCTGCATTTTTCGGTCGCTCTCCCCTCCCTCCCCCCTCGCCCTTTGATGTGTCCCGCGGAGAGGGGCCGCGGCGGCACAATCGCGCCCTTGGTTGAGAAATGCCTTGGGGCCCCCTCCGCCGGCCGCTTTCCCTCCTTCTCTCCCCGCTCCCTTCCTCCCCCTCCTCCCCGCGCTTTCTCCCCCCTTCCCGTCCCTTCCCGGAGGAAGGCGGGGGGCGGGAGCGGGGAGGTCACCTCCACCTGCCCGCGCCCCCGCCGCGGAGCGGGGGGAGCCGAGCCCAAGCCGCGGGCGGAGCGGGGTTGAGGCCGCTCTCCCGCCCCGCGGCGCGGCCGGGAGCCCCGGGAACCGGCCCCGCTCCCCCGCTGAAACCCGAGCCCGGCCCGCTCCCGAGTCAGGTTTCAAAACAGAGGGAGCGCCGGGACCCCGCGCGTCCTCCGGCCGTCAATGATTAACTCTGTCAGGCGCGACAATTGAATAAAAACAAGGAACGGGGGGAACAAACACCCCCGTCCCGTCCCCTCCCGGGAGTCCGCCCGGCGGCTCCCCCGTGCCGGGAGCTCCCCCGGGAGCGCGGGGCGGCGGGTCCGGGAAGTTTCCCCGCGCCGCCTCGCACGCCCGGGCCGGGTGGGTGTGTTGGGAGCGAGGGAGCGGGGAGGAGGAAGGAGGGGAGGACGAGGCGCACCGAAGGTAAGCGCCATGTTTGCAGGGGAAGAAAGAGCCGGGAGAGGGAAAGGCAGGCGGGAGAGGGGGCGGGGAGGAAAAGTTTTCCCTCACCTTTTGGACTGGGTCTCGGAAGGGTTGCGGTCCCGCTGCCTGCGGTTCTTGAACCAGTTGCTGACCTGGGTGAGGGACAGCCCGGTGATCTTGGCCAGGTTGCGCTTCTCGGCGGGCGAGGGGTATCGGTTCTGCTTGTAGAGCTCCTTCAGCGCGTTGCGGGACTTCTCCTTGAAGCAGTAGACCGTCTCCTCGCCGTCCCAGATGGTCCTGGGCAGGGGGTATTTCCTCCGCAGCCTGTACTTGTCCACCGCCCCCAAGGGTCTGCCCCGAGCTCGCTCCGCCTCGGTGTAGCGAGCCTTGTACCAGAGCTCCTGCAGCAGCGGGTGGTTGGAGGAGTCGAAGTTGTGGCTCTCCAGGATGCTGTAGAGCTCGGCGTAGATACCCTGGTGGAAAGCCACCAGCGCTCGGGCTTTCATCAGGCTCTCGTTGCCACGTAGCAGATCGCTCGGGGGCAAAGACCACAGGAACCTGGCCAGGCGGTCCAGGTTCCCACCTTGCTGCAGCGCCTCGCACACGCAGGCGACGTGGTCCGGGGAGAAAGCCAGAGGGGTCTGCGAGGAGGAGGAGGAGGAGGAAGAAGATGAAGAGGAAGGAGAGGAGGCAGCGTGGTGATTCCTGGCCAGGAGTTCCGTATGGAGCAGTACCTGTTCCGCGGCTCCCTCCTCGCCGGCGGCGGCGGAGCCTGCGTGCTCCATGGGGAACGGGGCAGCGGCGGGAGGGGGCGGCGGCGCGGGCCCGTCGGGGGCTTCGGAGAGCATTTCCATCACATTTTCCTCCTTGATCTCTACCGCGATCACGATGTCGTCCGTGGCGGGGGAGGCAGAAGACATGTTTCGGTTTGTTTTCCTTTTTTTTTTTTCTTGTGGTTTTTTTTTTCTTCTTTCCCCCCCACCCCCCCGCGTTCCCTTCTCCTCCTCTCCCCCCTTCCTATCTCTCTCCTCCTCCTGCTCTAGCCGATCAGGTTTCCCCCGGCCCCGCAGTGACCATCCGGGATCGCTGCTGTATCCCGGCCGCGCTCCGCCGCTCCCCCCGCCGCGACTCCCGCACCCGCCGCAAGACTATGTGGCCCCGCCCACCTCTGCCCCGGCCGCGCCCGCCCATTGGCTGCGCTGAGCCGGGAGGGCGGGGCTACAGCGTCTCCACGGCAACCGTCAATCAAGCGGCCGCGCTCCTCTCTCCGCTCCCCCCCCCCTCCCATCTCCACCTGGAGCCCCCGGGCAGCGGCGGCTCCCGTCACCTGCGGCTTTCCCTGGAAGGGGAAGGGTTAAAACCCTCCCGGTGCTGTCGTTACTGGGGGTGAGGGAATTCTGTTGTGTTCACTTCTGGGCCCCTCATTTCAAGAAAGTCATTGAAGTGCTGGAGCGAGTCCAGAGAAGGGTAGCGGAGCTGGGCAAGGATCTGGAGTACAAGTCCTATGGGAGCGGTTGAGGGAGCTGGGGGTGTTTCGCCTGGAGAGAAGGAGACTCAGGGGTGACTTTATCACTGTCTGCAACTCCCTGAAAGGAGGCTGTAGCCAGGTGGGGGTCGGGCTCTGCTCCCGGGCTACCAGCGACAGGATGAGAGGACATAGCTTTAAGCTGCGCCAGCGGAGGTTTAGGTTGGACATTAGGAGGAATTTCTTCACAGAAAGGGTGATTAAACATTGGAGTGGGCTCTCCAGGGAGGCGGTGGAGTTACCATCCCTGGAGGTGTTTAAGTAAAGACTGGACGTGGCACTTAGCGCCATGGTCTTGTAGTCAAAGTGGTCTTTCCCCAAGTGATTGATTCTGTGATCCCTGTTGGTTAGTCATGGGCAAGTGTCCCCCCTCTCCCCGTGTTACAACCTGAGCTCTGGGGCCAGGACAGCCCCCCAGCCCCGCCGCCGGGCAGGCGCTGCCGCCCCGGCTGGTTCCCGCTCTGGCCGGCGGTGCCGGGCGGTGTCGGGGCCGGGACGCGTGCGGAACGCGCGGGGCGGCGCTGGGC
>VXAZ01001979.1:2665978-2750578 GCA_013399875.1 Gymnorhina tibicen | reverse complement strand
GCGGCGGCACAGGAAGGCGGAAGGCGCGACGGGAGGAGGGAGGGGAGCGGGAGGCGGCCATGGACGACCTGGGCTGCCCACGGTGTAAGACCACCAAGTACCGCAACCCCTCCCTGAAGCTGATGGTGAACGTCTGCGGGCACACGCTGTGAGTGGCGCCGGGTCCCGGCGGGAGCGGACGGGGTGCGGAGTCCCGGCTGCTCTGCGGGGCACCGGGCGGCGGGGCCTGGGGGAAGGGGTCGCTCCCCCGGCTGGCCCGGGGGTGGGGGCGACCCCGGCTCCGCCAGACGCGAGAGGCGTTTGCGAGGCGGCTCCGGGCCGCTCGTGCCGCCGCTTCCTCCCCCGGAGGGTCCGTGTCAGCCCGGGCTGGGTCCGGTGTGGGTTTGACGCGCTGCCCTCGCTGCCTTCTCTGCAGTGAAATTCCCGGGGGGAAGCGGGGAGGAACCCACGGGACACGGCGTGAGTTCGGGACAGGCTCCTGTCCCGCAGGGCCGCGAGGCTTCGGGGTGCGAAGCGGGGAACACAGGGGAAAATACATTTCCCATGCAGTTAAACATTTCTTATTTGTATTTAAAACTGTGCTCGGGTAGTAAAGAAAAAAAAAAAGAAGTATTTTGTCGTATCCTTTTAATATGTTTATTCTGCTGAATGAAGAGTGCTTTGCTGAAGGTTTGATGCTGGTTTAAATGTTGGAAAATCCTCTTGCGAACCTGTGCTGATGATAGTCTTAACTCAGGCGTGGTATTTTCTTCTTCTTCTTTTTTTTTTTCCCAAGAACAGTCATGACTTCTTTTTCCTTTTCTCCCCAAACTCAACTCTTAGATAGTACCCAGCACTGGCTCTTGCTGATTTAAGTCACAAATAGTCTGAACTCATTCACTTTCAGATCTAGAGGCCATCCTTAGTTAGCGTGGAAGTTTAAAGGGACGTACTCTAAATTCTTTCTGGATGTACACGGTAGAAATCCAGTACTGGAACAGCAGCCCTTTCTATATTTTTTATTTTGTTTGTTTAGGGTTTTTGGTGTATTTTCATCTTTCCTATGATGTGTATATTTTTGAACTACATGTGAATTGCATTCAAAAGATGCAGCCTAAGAGCTTTTGCTTGCCTTGCTACATCGTTGTAAGTGAACAGGATGAAGGAAGTTAATTACAAGATAGGAATTATCTTACTGTCTTAGGGCAAAAGTGTTAGTTTTCATTCTGCTCCCTGCTTCTATTCTCTGGTCATGCAAGCACTTCTGTTGCCATGAAGGTGCAGTGGTGTAGGAGAGGTGGCCTCAGGAGTGTCCCTGGGGTGACAGCAGTGGTGTCTGTACAAGGGCAGCCTTAGCTGGAGCTCAAAAGGCAACAGCCCCGTTTAGGCAAAGCTGTGCGGGTTTAAAATGATACCTCGATCTTGTATTCGCCAAAGATCAAAGGACTTGATCAAAGTGGTGCTGATGTGCTCTCAGGCTCCTCCAGAGCCACTTCCAGCAGAGGACAGCATGTCTCAGTCTGCTCTCCTGCTTTGGTTCTCAGTTGTTTTGGGCTTTTTTTGTAACTGAGTTTTGCTTGAGACAATTAATGGTGTTTTCTGCTTTACTGGGTGCAGTTGCTGACACCGTGTTTGGGGTTGATGTTCTTGTCTTGCTTCTTGTATCTGCACAAGGCCTGCCTCTGCTTCCCCCAGCTCTTGTTGTTTGCATCTCTGTGTTTCTTTGTTTTTGTTGTAATTAAGGACTCTCCACCTCGATGTGGTTCAAGTGCCACTTTTCCTCTATATTTTCCTTTCAAGAGCTCCTTCAGGGTTGTGTATTTATTAATGTTTCCACACAGTGTTACGAAGCCTTCAAGCTGGAAGTTGTTTCATAGCAATGGTTAATAAATTGCCATAATAACTCATCTAGAAGCTGGAAGCTCAGATGACCCAGCTGTGAATGAAGGGAGGTAATTGACACTTGTTCTCTCATAAATTCACCATATTTCAGTCACAAGGAAGGAATGTTTAATTAGCTCCCAAAGCAAATGAGCTAACTTAACTTTCTGATGGAGATCTATCCTTAGGCAATCTATTCTGATGTTTTGCAGCTCTTACCATTGAAAATACTACTCCTAATTTCCAGTCTAAATTTATTTGCTATAATTGAAGCATTTAAGAACTCTACCTGAATTTTATACACTTGTGAGCTTTTTATTACCTCTCTTCTGTAGGAGTGTGTCGAATATTTTGAGGGCTTTCTCTTTGGTGTTTTTCACTCTGAAGAAATCCCATTGCTTCAGTCTCCTCTCTTCAGTGATTTTTAAAAATTTATTTATGTTTTGTTACACTTGGGGGCTTTTCTCACTTTTTTTTTTTTCAGGCCCTCTCCACTTGGTTTGCATTTTATTGGAGTTGGACATGGTGTTCCATCTGAGTCCTTAGTACAACAGCCAGAATCAAAATTATTTCATGTTCTTTTCATACATACATTTCATCCAGGCAGGATGATGAGTCTTGATGTAGTTATTTTTTTGCAGTGATTATGTTTGATTTATGTTGAGCATAAGCCCCGGATTCTTTAGCACTTTACCGCTCAGCATATCTGTGGGCAGAACAGAATTTAAGCTTGCTTTCTATGTTACATTGTGCAGATGATTATTATCTCCTTTTAGCTCTGTTAAACAACTCGTTACTTCAGGTGACTTTTGCACTTGCTTCAAGGGAGGGATTCTGAGACCCTCCATCCAAGTTTTTGAAACTGTCTGAGTTTATTCTCTGTTAACATCCTGGTAATTTCCAGTGTGTAGTTTGTGGACAAAATGTTGTCTGGGAGGTGCTGGAAATTGTTGCTTGTGACCATAAGAAATCCAACTGAGGCAGAGCAAAATGTGAAGTTGCCTGCAGTAAGTTCATTGCTAAACAACCCTCTTCCCCTGGTTACTTTCTGTAACAGTGGAGAATGTGAAAAGATTAGAGCCATGTGAATGGGCTTGCTACCAATTTTCTCTCTGAGTGAAATAACGATATCTTATCTCTGGGTGTGGTTTTCTAATCAGCTCTGACTATTTCAGTATGTTCTGCTTTTGTTTAGATTATATGACTGTCAGTTTAAGAGTGTCAAAAGTCCAGTTAAACCAAAACTATATTGCCTGTAGTTGCTGTTTCACTGCCTATATTGTTACTGTGTCATTGGAGGGAATTATATTCCTTTGATATGACTTCTTCCTAAGAAATTGTGTGTTGAAGCTCATCTGTTCTGTTATCTGAAATATGCAGGAGATAGGTTTTTTTCTCAGATTATTTTGGCATCTTCCCAGGATCTGATGGTGAGCCTGACTGTGGTCTGCGTTTTCCTGTGTATTTGTTTCCTGCTCTTTAGAGGCAGATGCTTTAGTCCTCCTTTAGGTTGTTGGAACTTAATGCAGAGAGCAGAAATGATCCAAAACTGCTTTTGTCAGTTTTCAAAGGGTTAATATTACATCTACCAGATTTGAAAACCTTGAAGTACTCCTAATGCTGTAACCCCTGGATATAGTCCACAGGTTTATGGACTACACGTCTATCGGTTTATGGAAGCTCATCAAGCTGTCTGCAGAAGCACACTGCCTTTATGGTGCTTTTTGTTTGAAGTGTGCCGATAAATCTGCATGGAAAATTCAGAGCCGTGGCTTTGCTGGCTCGGGAGGTTTGGAGCAGTTGCTGTAATGCGTTTCCCAGTTCTAGCTTGGGCTCCTGCTCCTTCTGCTGTGCTATGAGTTACATTAGCCAGCTAATCCATCTTACTGAGTGGAGATTGATGCAGAAAATGCCCCAAGTGCTTTGGCATCATCTGTTAGAGATTTTCCCTCTCATTGAATAGTGGGTTAATGCGCTCCCGCTTCAGCTGTGCTTTCTTGCATTGCAGCCATTCTGAAGGAATATTTTCATTTTACCTTCAGTGTTGTCTCCTGGTAGTTTCTTTCTTAAAGCCCTGACCTTTCCTATTCTGTCAGCTGTGCTGTTCACTTAATGAAGTGACCTCCAGTGATGTGATTTGCACTTGTGCAAAATACCTTGAATTTTAAAATATTGAAGAGCCTGTACTTAGCTGAGATGATTTGTCAGTAAGCTTCAGATCTTTGTTTCATCTGGGTTTCAGAAAGCTTGCGGTTTTACCATGAGTTCATTTCATTCATTTTGTGACTCTCTGTTTTCCCTTCTGAAGAGCTGTGAGAGTTATCTTGTGCCTTCTGTCAGCCAGGCTGTTTCCACTTTCATGTTCTTAGGCAGTTCTTCCCTTCTCATTAGAATGAAATTAGAAGAGCCATTCCTTTTATCATGGTTTATTTCCCCCCCTCTCTTTTTTCTTCTCACCTCTTATATAAAAAACCACCTCAGACTATCTGAGAACTTGTTGGGCAACAGATGTCCTGTTTTTTCTCTCTTTTTGGACAGATGGCTGCAGTGAAGCTTCCTCTTGCTATGAAATCCTGTGCTTTGGAGGTTTGGCTGTTCATTCTTCTCTTCTTCCTCGGTTCGTTAATTTATATCTCATCTAGGTGGATGCTATGTGTGAGTCCCTGTGTTGGCCTCCCATCTCTTTCTTACTGTGACCTTGACCCTGCCATCAGATTGGTTCTGGATTTTGGCAGTAGCATTTCTCCTCCCTCATCCTTTGCAACTGTTCCTGTGTCAGTGGCTTGACCCTATGTTAGAAAACTCCCAGTGGCTTTCTCTTAACGCTGCATGTTTGGCACGGTCAGTTCTCCCATGGTCAGTGGGGCTCTGGAATGTGCTCGTGGCAGAGTGGGATCAGAGTGCTGATAAGCACAGCAGTGCTGCAGTGGAGATAAGGGATAGGCAGGTGGCTGCAAGAGGATGAAATTGGACATTTCGTCTTTTGTAAACAACCTTCAAGTTCGGATTCCACTGCAGTTTATTCCAATAGAACCATGCCAAGCCTTACAATTATGGGAACAGGTTTTTTTGGGAGTTATTTCTTAGTAGTTTGTTTTCCTTGGTTATTGCTTCTTGACCAATATCGCCAAAAGTGTAGCACCATGTGTTTTTGGCATCAGAGTAATGTGAAATAAGCCTTTTCCACTATAAATCTTCCCTGTCACTGGGAGGGAGGATGATAAATTAGCAGTTAAAAGTTGTTCTAGGATAGGACTTAGTAAGGAAATGCTTAGTTCAAGAATAATGAATGTCTTTTAAAGTTTATTTTCTTAAGTATAACAGAGGTTCAAGGCATCAGATACTTGGCTTTAAAGAAACTTTTGTGTAGGGAAAAGTGTGTCTAATTATGGAGCAATGCTTGATTAAAGTCCTGTAATGCATTAGCTTCTAAGGTGCACTGATGGCTTTGCTTTCTTTTAGAAGTTCACTCAAGAATTATATTCAAAATCGGTTGTGCATGCCTGACAATTTTTGGTTATTCACACAATTCCTAGAGTCTTTTCTAAGCGTACAGATGCTGGGTGCGTGCTTGCCAATGGAGTTGTAATCCACCTGGCTTCACTTGAGACCATGAATTATCTTTTACTCTGCCTGCTTGGATTTCATGGCCTGTGTTGAGTTTTAGGAGGCAGGTTAAGCATATCCCACTGATTTACTTACATAAAGAGGAAAGGAAATGCATCCATCCAAACCTGCATTAAAAGAACGTTAAGGTTGTTACTGCAAACAGGAGTGGGTAAAGAGATTTATTCTTGGCTGTAAACTTGGACCATATGGTCTCCAACAAGGAGACACAAAAACGTTAGGTAAAAAAGGTAGTTAATTGGTACTGCTGGTTCACCTTTGTTATCCCACTGCCTTTTATAGGGAGGAGGAAGGAAACTGGTATGTAAAGCTTTTCCTTAAGAGTCAGTCCTGGTGCTGCAGCTATGTATGACCCATCCCAGCTTTTAGAAAGAGGAAATGTGGGTGTCGGCAGACCAGCAGAAGCAAAGAAACTCCTTTTTTCCCCAGTGTCATGCCAGTTGGTGTGCTATCTTGGCAAAGTGTCTTTTCCAAGCTTGACATCTCTGGGAGACAAGGGCTCAGGGACCAGAGCAGCCTCCACAGAAAACTGGGAAGTTTGATTTCAGCTGCTGCCAGTGTGGTCATTTTGGGTTTGTTCTTGTACTGCCACAGTCTTAGATGGTAGTTAATGAACTTGCTCTATTAGAAGCTTTTCTGATCTCTTTCCTGTCTGCCAGAGACTTATGGAAAGGTGTCTGGGCTCCTTATTAAAACGTCATTTTTTTTTCTCCTGTTCCCAGATGGAGATGTATTTATTTCTCATTTAATTTGTTAATAAGGCTTCAAAATGAAGACAGTGTGAAAAAGCTTACTGTCTCTAGCCCCAGCTTTGTGTTGCTCAGGGGAGACATCAGTTCACCAAGTTGTGTTGTGGGGATTCTCTAATCTGCCCTGCACCCTGTTAGGGTGTTTCCAGGGATTCATTAGGGGGGAAGTGCATCCTTGGAGAGCTCTAATTGTGGTGTTAACAGCTGCAAAGACGAAGAAACAGAGGTTTCATTATTTGCGTTATTATTTTAATGTCAGAAGCTTTTGGAGTTTTGTGGCTGTCAAATACCCTGGGAGGTAGAAGTAGGAACATCCCTGGTGAATTCAGGGGAATGGGGTCTCATGCCAGTGCGTGGGGCTGGAGTTGTTGGAAAGAAGTTTGGAATCTTCTTGTTTAAACCCCTTCCAAGTGAAAGGATAGCTTGGCTTCCTGCTGCATTCTTCTCTGCAGTGTGGTTCAAGAAAATGCCTTTCTTCTAAGATGGGGGGGAAGCCCTGGAGACTGTGGAAAATAACATAAAACTGTATTTCAGCCAAGTGAGTTTGAGTGAAGAAGTCTAAACTAGAGGTAGGCAGTGAAGATCTGTCAGACCTGTAACTTTTAACTTGAGCATGTGGGACGTAGGGGAGCTTAAATATGCATTTGAATTTTGTTTGGCAAGCTTTTTTTCTAAAGAAAATACCTTGAATGCAAGATATACAAGGACAATGATTCAGGGCTGTCATTTGTAAACTTAAAGGTTGGCTGTGACATATATGATTTTTAGGCCAAAAATAGTGGTGTGTGGGCTTTGGAGTGTAAACAGTACAATTGTGCTGGTTCAGCCATGGAAGTGTGGATTCAGGATTTGGCAGCAGGCACAAGGAAAAGAGCCACCAGACTGGTACTTACTGGACCCTCGCAGGAGCTGATCTAGTTTGCTAACCTGGCAGAAAATGAGCTTTTTTGGTCAGTTAATGCTGTTTGTACAGAACTAGTGAGCTGAAGTGGCTTGTGAATGGTTGGTCAGACATCAGAGGTGGTGCAAGGTCATCTGTAGGAATCTGCGTAAGGTAGGAATAGAATGGAAGGAAGGACCTTCCTATGGCACAATGTTAATTTAGCTTTTTTTGCCATTTTGTGAAGCTGCATGCTTTAAAAGTTGGCTTGTCTGGGAGGGCAAGTGCTCTGTTTTGCCTCTTCGGCTTGGTTCTTTTGCTGTTATTACCATATCACACCTCAAACTAGATTCCTGAATGGTAGATCCTTGCTTGTATGAAAAGCATGAATAATCTTGGTGGATTAAAGCAGGTTGGGACTACATGCAGTTGAAAATCTCAACGAGAACAGGAACTTGGTGTGGTCCTGAAAATGCCTCCTTTGCTTTGGGGAGATAAGTAATGAAAGCTATGGCTTTCATTCCCAGCAGTTTCCACCTGTGAGAGAGTTCGTTTCTTCTGTTTGACTTGGGAGACACATCAGGGAGGTTTTTAGAAATTTTGCCAGATCCACTATGAGACGTTAACTGATGCTTGATTGAAGTAATTGCACAATCAAAGCCTGTCTGCTTCCTCTGAGGAAGAAGCAAAATTATTTTTTTTGTTAAGTGGGATGTATTCCCTCAGAAAGAAAGCTTTTTCCTGACTTCTTAGGGAGTAAAAATCTAGGTCATCTTTCTTCTTTGTCTTTTTGGAGTTATTCCTGGTTTTATTAATTGGGATTAGATGCTCTTTGGATCCTGTTCTGTCCCATTAGTCTTCCAAAGTCTCTGCAAGTTAGTCATGGGAGGTGATTAAATCATTGCTGAAATACCCAAGAGGTTACTTCCTTCTGCCATCCAGTTTTGACAGTGAATATTTGCTTTTACATTTGGCTCTGAGTCATGGTCTTGATACTTCTGATGAAGTGGTGTTAATGCCTCAGTTTAATTCTTTTGTTTTAAAACTGGCGTATTTAGAAAATCTTCTCTTTTCGCTGTTGAGCTATCAATTGCCATGTCTGCTTGGTAATACTTCTTGTCTGCTTAGCAAAGCTCACAGAGCTCTACTCTCTATTCCCTGTAAGTACTTTTTGGAAATCTAAGTTATGGTTCTGCTCCTTGTGACCTTGGCAAAAAGAGAGCTGTTGTTTATATCCTGTCTCTCCAGTCAGTAAATGGAAAAGTCAATTATTTTTCCTTGGTTCTGAAAATTCAGTCTGCTTAAGTGTGCAGCCTGGATTGGAGACTTTACAAGAGCATGCAGTGACAGGACAGGGGGGAATGGCTTCACACTGAAAGAGAGCAGGTTTAGATTAGTTATTAGAAAAAAATTCTTTACTGTGGGGGTGGTGAGGCTCTGGCACGGGTTGCCCAGAGAAGCTGTGGCTGCCCCATCCCTGGGAGTGTTCAAGAACAGACTGGTTGGAGCTCTGAGCAATCTGTTCTAGTGGAAGGTGTCTCTGCCCGCAGCAGGGGATTGGAGTGAGACGGTTTTTAAGGTCCCTTCCAACCCAAACCATTCTGTGGTCCTGGAAATGGGTTTGGGTGCCCAGCTTGAGGAGACTTCCAACACGCTTGGCCCCTTCTGGGTTGGGTAAATGCTTACCCTGTTAGGGCTGAATATGGTAATGGTCTGACACAGGTGTGGTACATCTCTGTGGTGAAAACAAGTGCTTCTCAAGAAGAAGGCAAATATAAGAGCTGTTTAAACAATTTCATATTAGGCAGGTTTTTCTTTTCTCTTTCTTTTAATTGCATCTGCTTCATTTTAATTGAAGCCAATAACTCTGTGGGTTTGCGAGGAAAAAGGACGATGGGCTTTCTTCTGTGTGGTTGCATTAGCTGTCAGATGTTAATAAGCCATATACATACTTTTAATATTTATGGAATTAGGCAAATAGATTCCTGAGTCATTTTAGAAAGCACATATGTCTTGGTATTTGTAAATTCACAGCAGGGCAGATCCAAAAGTGCTCTCTTGGAGTGCTCAGAAGTTGCGTTTGTGTGCATGCTCTTTGTTTGGGGCTTTGGTTGGTTGTTCCTCCCCCCTGGACAACTGAAGGTGAAGCTTGAAGAAAAGCCAGATCAGTGTTTTAGAAGTTGAATTGAGTACTCCACTGTTCACATCTGGTTAGGAAATAAGGAAAAAAATTCCCCGACAGTAACAGACTGTGGGACAGGCACCGTGCTGAGCTTGCATTTGGGACACTTAAGTTTCATGTTGCTGGTTCCCTCTTTGGTTTGATGATGTGCAGGGAACAGTGGATGTTTCCTCATAGACTGCTCTGGCTGCAGTAAAAGTCACAACTAGTAGTCCTAACAGTGATCTGAACTTTGTGAAGATGTTTACCTGGTTTCTCTTTTTTAAAAAATATTTTGCAAGAATTAATTTTGACAAGACCAGATCTGAGGAAAGATCTTAGCAGGAACTGCTGCCATATGTGACAAAATCAAACTTTGTCATAGTTAAAAACATTTTTTGATGCTCTGAAAATGATATTATATTGTTCTTGTTTTGAATATAACGTGTAGGGGGAGAGAATGTATAAGGAAATTCTTGCAGGTTTTTTTTTGTGTGGAATGTGGGTAAGTTCAGATCGGTGAGAACAAGATGGCTCTGCCACAAAGGAACAATGAGGAAGTCATCTGGTCTGATAAATATTTTGGCTTTGAATTGAGAAACATGAGGTAGTGATTTCTGCTGTGCCCACACAATCCTGCCTGAATGACTGGCAGTAAGGTTAGATTATTTCTAAGCATTTGCAGAATCCAGGGTTTAATGTGAGCGTGACAGCTTCTTTAATGTTATAGAGAACATGAGTGGCTCTTCTGAGAGTTAGGAAACAGTGGGATGGGACGGAGTGAGAAAAAAGGTATTTTGTTGGTTTTCTTTTAAGAAGGAGTATTGAGATAAAGTTCCCAAGAATGTTGTGCTCTTCAGTTTTTTATTAGTTCCAAGAAGTGTGGCCAGACTGCCGGGGTGGCAGAGAAGGACTGATGTTCCTAGACAGCAAAAAGCAAGGGAGTGGTTTGGCCAGTGTTGACACCTTGAGACTGCTGAGCCAGAATGGGAAGTGTTGGGTCTAACCGGGCAGGAAAGTCTGGCACTGGGATTAGATGCATTGCAAGAGCTGCCCTCAGAGCCAGGGTGAAGGAGGAAGATCTCTGGTCCCAGACAGGTACAGGAAGACAAATGTTTAACTTCTTTGTCATCCTTACTTGCGTGGTGTCATGTGTTTATCTGTAAAAAAAAAAAAAGATATCTTGGTGGGGATTAGGAGGTGAACAATCTGTAGGTGTAACTAGTGACTAGACAGTCTTTACTGTGAGTATATGAATAGCCTTGTGTAAACAGAAGAGTCCAGATTGTTCTGGAAGTAGTCTCTGTAGGCTTTAAAAGACTAAAAAAATAGTCCTTACACACCCTGGACGGCGTCAGGAAAGACCGTCAGTGGCAGTTGTGTAGTTTGATAAGCTTGTGACTGATGTGCTGTGAATTAGAAATGGGAGCCTGCCTTTAAATCCCCAAGATCCTTCATTCTAGGGAAAAAAAGAAAAGTTATCTTTAGTTTTGGGGTATGGTTGTGTTCTGTAAAGGAAGAGGGGGAAGTTAACAGGACTGAGGGCGGTGCCAGGGTGATGGGATGTTGCTGAACATGGTCAGCTGAGCAGGCTTGGAGGAATTCAGGAGCTGGAGAGATACTTGTCTGTTGAGCTTAGTCTAGTATTGCTGCATTTCTTTGAACTTTTTTGTTTCTACTCTTGCAGCAAAATTTTGCAAAACAAACCCTTGATTTATATTCTGTCTGCCTGGTTTTGGGCAAAGGTAATGCAGGAGGTGTGTGCAGAATTAGCTGCCTTCACATGGGCAGGATCTCGATGTGTGAGTGAAACAGTCCCTTGGAGATTTGTTTCTTGGGATGAAGTTAGGGAACTCAGATTGCATGGGGTCTGTGTGGGAGCCTTTGC
Source organism: Gymnorhina tibicen (assembly GCA_013399875.1). NCBI lineage: Eukaryota > Metazoa > Chordata > Aves > Passeriformes > Artamidae > Gymnorhina > Gymnorhina tibicen. Next base: position 2,739,413 of record VXAZ01001979.1, on the reverse strand, counting down.
TGCCAGCTGACAGATTTTGGAAGGGAGCCTTCTCTTCTAGAAGGAACGTGTGACTGGGAAACACCTTGTGGCTCTGGGGAAACTGAAATGCTGTAGTGGTTGAAAGGGGAGGCTGGCTCCCAGTCTGACTATGTGGCAGTAAAGGAAGCTTTTGCTTAGAGAAAGGGACATGACTACATGAGAAGTTGAGAGGAGTGATGACTGGGCTAGGGAAGGATTTAGGACACTCTCAGAAGACTGAGGAAAAACTGGAGCTAAAGAAGTGTGCAGCAAGATGTGGAGTTCTTGGAGGATAAAGGCATGGGGAAGCTGTGGCTGTGGCAATGTCAGAGGTGAGGATAGTAAGTGTGTGTGCTTGAACGTTGTGGTGAAGGGCTGTTAGTGTCTAAATGGAAATTAGTTTGAGTTGTTTTACAGAGCCCTGGGGTGGAGTTGGCCAAGTTCCTGGAGCACAGCGTTTTGCAGGGGCTCCACTGTGCCCATGGGATGCCCCTCTGGAAGTGCAGGCTGTGTGCAACTGCTCCTGCCCTCCCTGGGAGCTGGGCTTTGAGCAGAGGAAATCCTGTAGTGTGCTAATGCTAATCACTCTCAAATCAGGAATGTGAAATTTGGGCATGCTTCAAGCATTAATTATAGTGGCTTAATTTCCTTATCTGGTAATGTGGGGATAATGCTACCTCATGGTGGTTTTGAGAAGGTCAGTTATTTAATGCTGATTGTGCATGCCAAAGAAAACTGGAGAGGGAGAGAAAAACAGTAAACGTGTCGAAGCAGGATTTGAGCAGGGCAGAATAAACAAGGTCTGAGGATAAACTGGCATTGCCTCTGTGTATTAGCTAAGTGTTGCCTATCCAAAAGGCTGAAGGAGGTCGGAGTCCTAACAAGCTGAAAAGAGCAACCCCTCATCCTGGTGCCTGGCAGGCCATGCACATTAACTGTAAGGAAAACATGTAATGCCCAGGCCGTATATCGTGCAGGTTGTTAGAGGAATAACATGACATTGAGGCCTCTACCCCGCTGCCTGGCTTAGTTGACACAAGGTAATGGATATTGAGGGGAGGAGCTGAGTGGCAGCCTGGTTGCATAAGCCTTTTTTCCAAAGGAAACTGGCTAGCACAATGTGGAGATATAATAAATTTATATTGTGGTGCACGACCACAAGAGGGATCAGACCGCTTGAATTTTCACTTTTGCATTTTTGATTCTGCGTTCTTTCATGTAGTCTGCGTTACATATGGAGATTTTAATTGTCTGACTTGCCAATGATAATATTAGAAGTTTGGTTGAGTAGTAGGCTTGGCTGTAGTTTGCTTTTTGTCACAGGTCTGTTTCTTGGCTTCAGTCTCTGCAGTAAAAACAAAGCTGCATTACTGCATGACTTTGATAAATAAATTTACATTTCTGCTTGCACAAGAAGTTATCTCCTATTGTTTGCTAGGTAAGGCTTCATATACTCCAATACTCTGTTTTTAAGTGAATATTTTAAAAAGTGACTGTGCCACTGGGTTCAGAACCCATACAGAGCCTGTATTTTATATGAGCTTGATCATTCAAACCTGATTTCTCTCTCCTGGAGCATCAGTTGTATAATGGGCAAACGTATACAAGACAAATGCTGACCTGAAAGTAACCATTGCTTGAACATAATGGACTACAGTCACTTTCTCTTACACCTGATTAGTCCAACATTTTATTTTAAAATCCATTTGTTTTCTAGGGAGAGTAGAAAGATGCAAAGTTGCTTGAAGGAGAATTGTCCCAACTTCTTTCTACTGTGTCCTTCCTCCACAAATATAGAAGCAGCTCTATCATTGAAAATTTAATGAAGCTTTCATCAATATAATGCTGTGCCTCTGCATTCTCTGAAATGTATTCATTTTTAATGAGCTTCTAATTCTAATTTCAGGTAACAGGAACAACTGAATATAACCATAAATCTGATTTGTTTGTGAACAGCATGTCCCATGTAATTTAGAATTCCTTAAGTTGTCACTGATGTTTGGCTGCTTTTGGTAGTTTGGTAAAAATGTTTTGGTTCAGACCTTTATTTTATTTTTTAATAAAAATCATCCTCAGCAAACAGGAGCAATGACCTTAAAACAACAAGGTGGTTGTTCCAGTGTCATACTGGATTATTTGCATTTTTAAAAAAAATTTGTTTCATTTATTTTTTTAAATTTCTTAGCAAGCCTGGGGTTAGTTCCTTGGTTAAAAAGTACAATAGTGGGAAAATATTTTGGGTATGTGGGGGAGCTGGTAATACTGAACAAAATATAGAATTGTGGATAATTAATTACAGAAGATGGAAATAGTTTAGGAATAGCTGTGAAAAAACCCTACTGCACTCTGGACAGTCTCAAACTGGAGATACCTATGAAGCATCCGGTAACGTTGCACTGCTGGAAGAAGCAACCAGGTTTGCTTGGGTTTTTCTTACTGGGAGTGAATCATAATGCTGAAAAAATGGTATTGTTTACCAAATTTTATGCAATAACGACACCTATGAGTACATAATTACATTTTCAATTAGCATAAGAAAGCATTAACACTGAAACATTGTTTTGATCATGTGAAAATACTTTATTGTTCTATCTGCATTATTTAATTTATGGTCCTTTTATTGTTTCTCATAATCATAATTGACATTTATCCATAAATATTTAATTTGTGTTTTGGATGTTAATTGCAGAAAAAGGCCATGTATAATGTGAGGCCATTGAGAACATAAATGAGAACATTGAGAAACATAAAATTTAATAACCAGAAACATTCTCTACTACACATAGTATTGCCTTTGTAATAATACAAAGGGTAATGTAGAGAGAGGGGATGGAATGAATACCATTCTTGGCAATGTGCAATTTTTTGTTTCATCTATTAACTTTCTTGAAAAGAAATCTTAGTATAGTACCAGGAGGAAGCTGCACTTGCATGGCACATGTTTGTGTCCTGGTTTCTTTTGACACTTCTTATTTCCTTGCATTGATTTGCTTGGAGCATTACACCAGCAGGATGTTTTTCCATGGATATTTTTAATCCAACTTTTTAAGCACTTTTTAGCAGCTTTGCAAATGAAAACAGTATGCTGAGGATATTATATGGATATCCTGAACTGTTTCAGGTATGTGAAGCAGCCCTACAATTTTATTCAACCTTTAGTGGGTCTTAGCACTTGACCGTGGTGGTCTCCTCTCGGAGCAGATCAAGAGAAGGTGTTGGTAGTGGCTTTTCCTGTGAGGTGCAGTGTCCTTGGCACTGCCAGCGTTGGCACAGGCTTGGGGGGAGTCCCCGAGAGCACAGCCAGCCAGGATGGGGCAGGGATGGTGCCACTCCTGCCCTCAGTCAGCTCTGCCCTCCTGCCTCGGGAGCCCTTGCCCAGGGGAAGGAAGCTGTGGGAAATGCAGCGCAGCCTGCGGTCCCTGTGGCACGCTGGGTTGTAATCCCTGCTCTGGATTGTTCCCTAGTGCATGGCCCTGCAAGAACACTGCTTTTTTACCTTTTGAACAGTTTAGTAAATGATTTTCAAGGCTTTCAGAGACTCCTTCCTTACAAGATCAGATCTGGTGCGGGCAATTAATTCTGACGCGTCCTGAAGTAGGAAAGTGAATGTTTGCATGCTGGTCTGTTCTGGGGACTTCACCCTGGGCAGTGCCAGCTCTGTATCAGTGATAGACACTTCCACTGTGGACTGATTTCCATATTTACTGAATTTATGATGCCTAATTACAAAAAATCAATTTTCTACTTAGAATTCCCATTTCCTAGTCGTTTGGAATGCAGAGCAGTATAAGAGAGGAGGGGATGAAAGAACTGTGTTAAGAAGGCTGTTGTTTCAAAAGACTGGCTCAGTTTATCAGGTGCTTGAGTGCCAGTGTAGCCTCACTTGTGCAAGTAGCCCATAGAAATAGTGAAAATCTGCATGTGATGATTACTTTTAGGATCAAACCCCTACTATTTATTTTCACTTCTAAAAAATGTACATCAGTTTTTCTGACAGTTGTTTTTCTGTTAAATAGTTTACTTAACACAGACAAACAGTTTATTTAAGATAAGTTGACAGCACCAGACTTGGAGTTTGTCCTAATACAGTCACTTCTCATATTTGGCTTGGACTATTTACAGTAGAAGCTGAAGGTGAATGAGATGGGGGAGAGATGTAGGTTTGTGTCATCTCCCTCTTTAAATATGATCAGTTCAAAGCTCTTAAATGGCTGTCTCTCATCTTCTTCTGAGTGATACCAGACCTTTTACTTGCCAGCCTTTAGTTTGACTAGGTCAGCTTTTGACTAGGGATTGTAATAAATACACCAGTCCAACTTCATTTCATTATGAGAGAGCATTTTTTTGTGCAAGTTTGGAGCAACTACATTAATAAAACTCTGTTTATTTTTCTTTCCTAATATCTGCAGAATTTTCTTTCCGGATTCTTTAAGGATGATTCTGAGTACTTTTACCTCGAGTCTGCTGAGGAATGTATAGATTGCACATAAAAGCTACATTCCAAGCTTTGTTTTAGAGTTTAGCACCCAGAAGTTAGAAAATTGCAAAATAAGGACTCAGGTTTAGTGTGGTTCCTCTGTGTATATGGGAGGGTACTATTATTGGCATAGAAGGGTATTTTTCATCTTGCAGGACATGTTTTATGCTATTATCACAATATTTTAATCAAGCATATGCAATGAATAAGAGGATCATTGATTTCTTCCTTTTCTTTAGCATTCTTGATATAAAACTTTTTATGCCTATGTATTTGTCCTGTGATATTAAAGCAGGACTGCCTCATCTTACTGATGAGAAAAATCATAATGGTTTTATGGGGTCTCTACATTTTTCTATGTGCTAAAAGGGGAATGTAGAACTTCTTTTCCATCAACACTTCATCTTCAAATACAGAGCCTGCTTCCCTAGCAAACAAAACCAGCCTTTTGAGAGCCTCATAATGTAAAGTGTTAAACTTAGAATGTGCCAATCCTGTGAGTAGCTGTTGGGCATTCCAGAAAAGGGTATTTCCATTAGTTAAGGTAATTATACTTTAGCTTTTCTCTGCAGTATAATTTTGGTATTTTTACAAGTTTTATTTTATCGTAGAGTGTTAAGGAGTTGGAATGGACCTTAAAGGTCATCTAGTACCAAACCCCCCTGCCATGTGCAGGGATGCCTCTCACTAGACCAGGTTGTTCAAGGTCTGTTTACCTTTGCCAGGCATCTGTGGTCATGCCCTTTCAGTGGTATTGTTAATGCTTGTGCCCAAAACGTTATGGCTTTCCCCACATTCTGCTTCCAGCACAAATGAGCTTTGTGACAACTGGCCTGGTTGGTGCAAAATATTTTTATGCTCTGGACATGATCAGACATCACTGGTGATGCCTTTTATGTATAAAGACAAGAGGAAAAGAAGTGATGTGGTTAAGAAAAAAAGTAAAAATTACCAGCTGCAGGTGTGTGTTGACTTCCACTTGAGCCTCCCTGGTTACTCCAGCTAATTAAAGTCCAGGTGTTCCCTGTATCACATGCCTGTCCCATCCTCATGTTCCAACCCTCTTTTTGGCACTGAATGGTGAATCAGTTCAAAGAGGTGATATCTTTTAGGATTTTAGAGCAGTTATCAGGTGAATTAGCTCCTTGTACGGCTCCTGAGAGCGTGTGCTCTTGTAGAGGTTGCAGGGCAGATCTAGAAGTACGATAAGCTACTGTAGGACTAGACTTGACCTTGCACTTGTAGTAGCCATGTTTGATGCTAGTAAAAATAAATATATAAATCTGTATGAGGTACCTGCATGTGTCTTTGTTGAAAACTGTAGTGCTGTGCCAGGAGAGCACTGTCCTGGTAACACTCCTACAGCCTAAAGTGCCCATGTAGGTGTGTGTCAGCCATGCAGAAAAAACCTTGATCTCAAATGATCCCACACAATTTCCCCGGTACATACTGTGGGAGTTAAGGTGTTTGTTTTAGTTGACAACCTGAGCTTGCAGAGGCTCTATTTGTCTTTTGCTCAAACACGGTGTGGCTTGGATTTGGATTTAGCTTAAACAAATTGCAAGAAACTGCCTCTTCATGTTATGTAAAGCTTTTTCCTGAAAATAAAAGGATCACTTGTGGATTACTGAAAGTGTCGCAATTTGAAAAGAGCTGTGATGGGGAGGAGACAACTTTCTTCTTCAGGTGGGGGAAGAGTTTTCAGATCTCTTCTCATTTAGATCTTTTCATGGTCCTTTCAAAATTTATGCAAGGATTTTGTTCACAGTGGACTTCTAACATTGTCAGCAGTGTGAATGAAAAGCTGGTGTGAGAGATTACTCAGGAAGGTGCACAATATGGTCCTTGACAAGAGTTATGGGTTTTGTTTGGCTTATTTTTCTTCTCTACATAAATGAAAATGAAGGTAATGCAAAGCAAAATCTATTTGAAAGGTAATAGGAATGGCAGTGAAGCAAGTTTGATATTTGATGCATCATGACTGTTGTCACCAAACTGCTTTTTCTCTTCTCTCTCTCTTTTTTTTTTTTTTTTTGGTTAAACATTGATTACACTGATAGTAGCCAGAAGACCTTTCATGAGTCCCAACTCAAGAGTTCTTTGCAGGGAAAGGAAAGATCCTTGAATGAGCTGTAGTCTAAAAAGTAAACAGATTTGAGCAGGGAAGGTGAAGATACAGTGGGAAGAAGAAACAACTTCCTCCTGAGTTAGTTGATACAGTGTCTCATGCTAAAGTGGTTGTTCAGTTTCATGCGTTAGTTTTCAGCAGAGCTCCAGGATGGGATGGGAAATAACACTGGAGTTAGAAGTCTGTGGAGCATAGATTTAAGTATTTGTGGCTCTTAATCTCTGTGGTGTTTTTCTTCACCCCTCTTGGAGCACAGGAGGTGATCTGGTGTCAGGGGGTGTTTGTTTAGTGTCAGAGAGATCACACATATGCAAGTCATCTTTGTCCCCATCTTTCTTGTCCCCTGGCTTGGGAAGCTGTCCCACAACTTCTGTCTGTGCTGGTGTGTGCAGAGGGAGAGAAGGATGGGAAAAGTCCCCAGGAGTGTTAAACTTGGGGTCTTTTCAAAGCGTAATAGATGCTGTACAGGTGAGTCAGCCTTTTGTGCTAAGGGCCAGGTGCTTGAGTTATTTTCAGGCTGGCATGCCAGGACACACTGGCATTCATCACATTTGTAAACACTCCTCAGAGCTGAGGAAAGCTTTTGTCTTGTAACCGGTTTTCCTTAATGCTCAGGGAGTGACTGGCTTGACGCATTTTCCCCAGGTGGCATCAGCAGCCTGTGACACACAGAGGAAGCATTTCTGCTCTGTGACCTTTGCAGCAAGGTGATCTTCAGGGAGGACAACCAGGAGTGAGTGTCTGCACTTTTGGTACTGTGCTGAAATAGGTACACTTTTAACTCCAGAACAGGGAGTGAAAGGCTCCGTGTCTTGGACCAGTCCTTGGGCAATGCAGTTCTTGTCCCTGCTTTTCTGCTGTATGTGAATTTGAGGGTTCATAAGTCATTCCTGCAGAGTAGGAAGAGATACCTTTTGGTTTTAGTGGTGGAAAGATTGTTGCTGGTGTCAGGAATGGAATAGGGCAGGTTGTGGTCTGTGGTGCTAAGTTTTATTTCAAGTTTAGTCTCTCACTTTTCTGGGTGAGTGTTCAGGTTTCCTTTTAATAATCTAAGTAGTCTAATATTAGTCTAAAAACTGAGAATTCGTTTTTATAGCCTTTGTTTTTCAACAAAGACTGGAGAGTATTTGTAGCAAAGAACAAGTGAAAAGTAGTTCCTGGTGAGTTTTCCACAATATGTGGTGTAAGTATAGCGTTGCTGCTGGGGCTGCTTTCAGAGGGAAATGTTGGGCAGTCCTGGACCCACACAGTGTTGCTAGGGAGAGCAAAAACTCCAGTTATATGGGGTTTATCCAGCACATGTAATAAGTGTTTTCTCAAGTGTCTGTATCTGTTTTTTTTCCCTTCTTTCTGTGTAGTGGGTTTTTTGTTTGCTTTCAGTAGGCCATTGTCTTGAGAGGCCTGGTCTTGCAAACAGTAATGAACTGGTTTTTTGTTTACTGGTGTTACCTGTGAGACTGTTCAAATAAGAATATGGAGCTGAATCCAGGACTTCCTTGAAGTCCACCAAATACTGAGGTTTTGTTTCCCCTTCTTCCTTGAGACCTCAATTCCCAGAGGGCTGTGAAGCCAGTTCACCTCTCCCAGTAGTAACTGACTGAAGAATTAGGCCATTTTTTTTTCATAGTAAAAAAGACCTGAACGTATTCACATTTTAACATGTTATGTCTGAGAATGTACAAGCTGCGAGCTGTTGTACAGCCACGCATTTTTAGCTTATCAATGATGAAGTCTTGAGTGTTAACATGCCTGTTAAATGAGTATTTTGGGCATGTGAAAAGTGACTTAATTGTACATTGTCAAAACCAAAGAACCTCTTTTGGCCTGGCCATTTAATAGACTGTTTAGCCTCACTTGAATCTGGTTTTCATAAGAGCTGCTGAGCAGAAATCACATGGGTTTGTCTTTCAGTATTCACTGCTGTGTAGGTGGGGGTACGAGGCAGGTGCTGGTGACAGCTTGAACTGTCAGACTTTGTGCCCGGAGTGACAATTGCTGCCTCTCTAGCAGAACCTAAACATACATTATCTTATTAGTGCGTTCACATCTTTATGCAATTAAACCGTATTATGTTTAAGCTGCCTCCACTGTGCGCATTCCCACAGTTTTAGCAGTTTATAATTTAAAGCCTATGAGAATTTGACTGAGATACAATTCCACCTGTACAGCCTGGGCAGTAGTGGAGTGTGATTGTATCTGTGTGGTTTAAGTGCAGCTGCCCTGAGAAGTGAGAGTACTCCCATCACTATTGTCAAGGTCTTCACCAACCAGATAAGAGGGAGTGACCAGCAGGAAGTACTACTTTGTGGGGGAGAGTCTTTGTTCCATGAGAACACTTTCAGATAAAAGGTGAAAATTGATCATCTTGGCATTCCGTTGCCTCAAAATTACGTAAGGGCTGGTCAGCAAGGAAGTTTCTTTCCAGTGTTTAATAATCCTGATTTCTGCAGAAACCCCAGTATTTCACAGGTGCCTCAGTTCTGTCGCTTGAAAGTTTTGCAGACGAGTGCTTGCCAGTTCTGGGAGCTGTTATATATATATTGCTGTTCAGGTGATACTTTCGGGTGGAGTATTTTTTTTTTTTGAGTAAGCATCTATGTCTTAAAACTGTCTGAGTCGTGTATTCTATTTTTTAATACAAAATGGTTTTGAAGGCTCAGCGTGTTGTAGTGGTCGAGATATGCCACTAAGCATAAAGAGCCATGGAAATGCCTCCTGAAAGGAGGGAAAAAATATTATTTATGTCCCTAGGATCCTGAATTAATTCACACATTTATTTATTCCTAATGACCTGGGCAACCCTTATTTGCAAGGTAATTAAAATAGGGTGATGGTTCCAGTTTTAGGGCTGACATCCCCCTGCCCCAGTTAACTGAGGGCAGGTGTTGGTGGCAGGGCAGCAGGTAATGGTTGTGCTTCACCTGTACCGACAGGACAGTTCTTTCTCTTTTGGGTTCAGTCATCTTGGGAATGTGGCCTGATCTTTCTGATTTCCATGACCAATTGTTGCATGTTTTTTCACCGGGGAATTTTGTTAAACTGGTTCACTTTGTGCATTAGATTCATGTCATGCTGCAGTGGGTGTCACCAAACTCGTTTTACAGGGTTTTCTGAGGAAAACACCCAGTATGGTGTTTCCTGCCTTAGGTAGGCTGGTGGGCTGTAAATGGCTTTTTTCAGTTGAGCTGTAGTAGCTTTTCAGATACCTGAGTTGCACAATGGCACCGTGACTCATGAACCACAGCCTGTGTCCCTAACTGGATTCTTTTCAGGCTTTAATTGTTGGGTGCAATAGCCAGGGTGCAATCGTCAGTATCTACAAACAACACATCTTTTCCTTATCTTTGGATCCCTTTGCTTTATTTTCACTAGTAAACTTGGCTTAAGTGCTTTGTGAGAGTAGGGAAGGTGGTCACTTTTCTCTAACATCCTAATGTTTCTTGGAGAAAATGCTGGTAAACTATGGAACACCTTACACATCTATCCAATATGTTGCATGTGGTTTTAGGGGGTGGAAGCACCATAGATTGCCCTTAAAAAGCTGAAAGTTAAGGAAGTAGCTGAAGTTCATGGGAATCTGAGAGCTTTAGAGAAATTAAAAAAAATGTGGTATAAATAGCAGGAATATAAAGTAGCATCATAAAATGATGAGAGTAGATAATTCAGCCTCGTATCTCCTTAGAGATTCTTTTTTGGGTAGAGAGTATTAAATATTTTGCACATGTCCAGCTTGCTTTGGTCAAGAAAGTTAAACATGGTCAGTGTTATGTGGGCACCCCAAAATGTCAGGAATTGGAGGGGTCATTGCTTCCTGAAAAACTGATCCTTTGCTTTTTGTTTCTTCACTGGATCTCCCAATTGTTTGTCATGATGGATTTGCTAGTGGCTGTTGCTTTCTGGAAGGATCTGTAGAATCAAAAAAATCACATGTAAAATAGATGTGTTGATTTTTAATTTTTATTTTTCCAGTGGGTGGTTGTGAAAAAATCCTTTTCATTATTGTGTACAAGCTTACAATTTCATTGAGACTAGGAGCATATAAAAAGCGTAAAATTCTGTGTTTCAAACTTCCTAGAGTTGTGTGCTCAAGGGAGTTCTCCCCTGATTTGTTTTAATTTGACTGCTCTAGTGGCACTAGATAATATCAAGCATTTATTGTGTGTGATTTATATGGATAGGGAAAATACTATTCACTGTTTCTCAGGCCAGGAACAATGTTCTTTACACATAGCCTTTAATGCAGTTGTGAGCCTAAATAAATGCTGCTTTTGAATACGTGCGCAGATCCCGTATAATTATGGAGCAGTGTGGTTTATTACGAGAGAACCTGCAGCACTGTGGAATGCTCCTCAGCTGATGTTTGGATAAAACAGATCAGCTCAAATATTGTCTGGAACTGATCATCTGAATCTTGGGCCAGATTTCCTTTTCCTTACTTGTTTTCGATGGCTCTTTAGCTAATCAGGGGGAGTAGTGGGCTGTGGTGGCACAAAGCATATGGATGTAGCCATGGATAATGGTGGAGTTTGGTTGTCAGTGTGATATTTACAGCTGAAGTAGTGAATAGAAATGGAGAACTCAGAACTCCTTTTTTCCCCTTTAACGTTACACAGAGATAGGAATGAACAAAATGAGTAAGTTAGACCTGTCTCACAGAGGGTAGCAGGTGGGGTTTATGCTAAACCAGGCATTCAAAAATACTCTTCCAGGCTATTTCCACACATAAAAATGAGCCACACACAAAATCCCAACAATCTGTACTCTGAATTTGTTGTACATGGGAGGAACTTCACATAATGAAGAACAGATTTATGGGTATTTATCTGACTTCAAATCATTTGACAACAATTTGATCATGATCATCTCACCAGAGTGGGGAGGCAGCTGTGTGTCCTCCTCCCTCTTGTGCCAGCGCCTGTGTCCGCTGCTGAGTAATTTCACTGGGGTGTTCTGCTTTGTGTGGTTTGTGGCAGAATGGGTACTGAGATAAGTGCTAACAAGAACAGAATGTATTTCGTTAAAGCTTTTTTGCTTTCGTCTTTTTGATCTTCAGTTAATACAAGCTGTCTCGCTTCTTGCTCCCTCTGTGCAACTGATTCTCCTCGTTGCTTTTCCTACTAACACACGTGAAAAGGTTGAATACGCATCACAAATTTTCATCATGATAAAATTCTTTGAAATGTGCTGCAACTTTGAGAGAACAGCTCGGGTTATGTCTTTGCAATGGTGGGTGAGTAATGTGTTTGCTCACTTTGTCCTTTGTGTTTGATAACCTATGAAGCTCCCTCCAACTTCACTGGAGTAGGGCTGGGTTTTTATTCCCTGCAATCTGTAGGAAATGATTGAGATGCCAGCATAGCTAATGAAGATCTGACATGTCCTCCTTATTTTTAATACCTAAAAGTAGTTGCATTGAAGATGACCTTACAAGTTAGCTTCAAAAAATTTGCATGACCCTCACCAAACAGTTTAAATGGTAGAATAGCAGTTGCCATTCATTTTTGAGCTTAAGGAAAAAGCATTTTTTGGAATGATTAAATTTAAAATGCAAAAAAATGTTCCCTAGAATGCTTTAAGTAGGTCAGGATTTCTGCCACCCTTAGAAAGGAAATTGAAATCTGACCTGCTCAATGGCCAGGGTGTGAGGGAGGAAGGAGGTTTTGGTGTGTTTTTCCTTTTTTTCCTTTTTTTTTTTTTTTAAATAAGTCCAAAGATACTTTTTTTTTTTGAGATTTGTTTCACTGGCCACGTATTATATGTATATTGCAGGGTATTTCAAGACGTCCCTGAAATATTTATCATGCTGTGTCCCACCAAGAATGTAATCTTAAGGTCTCCACTGTTTACGAAGCACAGTCTATATTTTATCTCATGCTGAGAAAAGATGTGATAATGGTTGTTTAGGGATTATGTGAAAATGAAGTGAGGAATGACCCTTAAAAATTGGTAGGAAGTGGGAGATTCCCAAAAGAGACCAGGGAGGCCGGGAAACTGAATTGCTACTGTGGGGCTTTTCTAATGAATATAGTCTTTGCACTTGTAATGGGGAAAGTTGAGATTGGGGAGAGAAAGGAGCATTTAAAGAAAGTGCAATAAAAATCTGTTGGGTTGCAGGAATTAAAGCTAAATCTGTAACTCGGGGAACTTGTCTTTGTCAGTGCTGCAGTTTCAGGGAGTGCAGGCACAGAGCCCGAGAAGGTGCCTGTGATGCTAAAGATCATCAGTGGATCAAAAGTGCTGGGAAGTGATCTGATGTCGATGAGTTTCAGGCACAAGGTAGCCCAGCCACTCCTAAATAAGTGGCCTGTTGCAACAGGAGATGCTTGACTTGATTTTGGGTTCATTCTTTACATCTCCTTGAACTTTTTTAGGTTAAAAAAGAAAGTAGATTTGGCAAAACATTTCTCTTTAAAACATACTTGCCTAGGCTTATTTCTTGAAAAATTGTCTGAATTTGGATGAAATATGGCAATAAAGTGTTATAGCATTACATTTTTTGTTTGTTTTTCCTTCTTCTGGTGAAATTTTCTGCAACTTAATGTTCAGAATAATTTAGGTTCTGCTCTGTGAGGTATTAAACGAGTTCATGAAGATCATTCTTCCTTCTCTGACGTACAACTATTCAAATTGCAATAGTAAAGCCAACAGAGATTTAGCAAGTCATTCTAAATGGTGCTTTAGGGCAGGGAATAAATAATGCCCCAATCAATTGAAATTTCAGTAGGGAACTGGGATACAATGTAAAATTACCTACATTAGTGTAGAAAACTCATATGATCTCAACAGCAGAAATACTACTGAGTCCTTAGTATTCAAAGGCTGCTGGTGCTTTTGGTCTGTTTCACTGAAAAGGCAGCAGACTTGAAAAGCACGTTGTTCCCTGAGGCTGGGTTGGACTGAAGAGGAGGGAATGATGATCTGTTGAGTCATGACCACCACCTTTGCTGCAGAAAGGATTTTTTTTCGTGCTTGTAGAATATATCTCCATATTAAATTGCATGTTCTATCTGAAGTGTAGGACAAGCTGAGGATTCTTACTCCGGTTTTCTCATGTGTGTTGTATCAGCTGTCAGACAAGCAGAATGGTGTGATCTTACCTTCTTTCTTTCCACAGTGTAAAAAAAATTGATCCAAGTGAATCAAGTTTGGGTCTCAGACATACACGTATTATGGTTTATGCCAGATAAGATAAATTGATTGCTTTTTGATAGAAGAATAGTAATCTGTGTTTAATTTGGGAAGACTGCTTCAGACTGATGGCTAAGAGTGATTACTGTTATGAGCAGAAGGAGCAGATGCTGAATACTGAAAAAAAAATTTTAAGGGAAGACAAGCATAGCCCAGATGTTCCAAGATGCACGTAGTTTTAGCTTGTCTCTCTCCTTTTTTATTTTTCTTCCTAAGCTATTGTTATTTCAGGACTTCAGTTGTTAGAGCACATAACCAGGACCATAGATAAGACTGGACACATCACCTTCTCTACCAGAACTGGTTGCTTATTGAAGACAAGCAGGCCATCAAATCCTCCCCTTGTTAACTTACAAAACTTTTAAAAACTAAATAATGTTAATTTTTTTAAACGACTTTTTCGTCCTGTTACTCCTGTTGATTCTGATTCCAGACCCCCACTATTGTGTCTGGTGAGAAGTACAATTTCCAGTATAAAGTTTTACTCTGTTGGTTGGACTTGTTATAGTTCCAGTAGCTTTTTCTGCTGTTTTTCCTGAAAAGCCAATCTTCCTAATCATGTGGTCATCTAGTTGTCTTTTTGTGCGTTTATAGGATGAGCTCATCTGTTTTGAGTGTGATTGACCAGAACCACACTGGTCACTTCAGGTTAAACCTCACATCCTGCTGGTAACTCCTTCAGACACCAGCAGCTCTTCTGCTGCCCCCTTGGGTTCCATGTGCCTTTTCCTGACTGCACCACATGGCAGGGGGACCATGAGGTACTGTTCAACTGGTATAGGGCTGTCGCTTTCTCTACTTGATGCTTTTTAAGTGATGAGCTCCCAATGACTTTGTGACTCGTTTCAAATGCATGAATTCGGTTTTTTCAGTTGTGTTGCCTTCTGTTTCTATTGTGGAAGGACTTGGCTGTAAGATAATCTTGTGTGCTTTGTGTAAAATACTCTGCAATAATTTGCCACGGTCTTTTGGCTTTCTTACTTTTAGCAATTCTGAAAAATAGTATTTACACTCTGTCTACTACCCCACGTGTTATTGCATTGCTTGTGTTTTAACTGCTCATTGACTCAGCTTTTTAGAGGTGTGTAGATCAAGCAACTTGTAGGGTACCCTGAAGTAACAATGGACACTTTTTGGGTCTTTGAGGCTGGGAAGAGAATAGCTTTTTATGCCCTCCTACCCAGTGGCTATCCCTGGGATCTTAGTTTAGGGATCTTGTTCAAACTCTAACCTGCCTGTGTGGTGCACCCAATGGGAGAGTTTATCTGGCTGAAAAATAACCCCAAAATAACTGTGTGGCTGCACAAATGTTATCCTGGCCTGTGGGAGAGGACAGCAGAGGAAGGCCAGTGCACAGCAGTGCAGGTAACAGCAGCTTCTCTGGCATTGGTGCTGGCTTAACATGTGGGGATACACTTCTGGTGTTCCCAGCTGATTATATAAACTCAGAGTTGTTTGGACTTTTGCTGCGTATCAGAATGGCAGATAATGTCTTAACATTTGAGTTTGGCCATTCATTTGTAATTACATGAAAAGAAACAGTTGATTTTATTGTATCATAAACCAAGATTTATGCAGGAGCTCCCACTTGGTCATGGCAACTTGCTCTTTCAGTCTTTGCAAACCAAGCTTAGTGGTGGGGAGGACATCACTTTGTTATGCTTTGTTTTTTGAGCACTGATAGGGGTTTCAGAGCTATCCAGGATGAGGATGATGCAGTTATTGCTCCACCAGGCTGTTTTTTCAGTTGTTTTTAATCGTGTGTGCATACACCCACACTGTCTCTGTATTTGAATAGCTTGAGGAAACTGGGCTGTGTACTTTTCATGCTTCGAGTCAAACACAAGTCTGTGCTCTTGGCAGGAATTTGGCTTGGTTCCTCCCAATAGCTGAGAGAGATGAGCCAACATTCGTAGATCACTCAACAGTATCTTTGCAAAAGATGGGTCAAGATTTTAATTTTTGAGAGACCTTTGAAGCCTTGCATGTTTCCCGTTGAGACCCCAAACCACTGTTGTTTTTTGGAAAACCTTGGTCGTATGCCTGGCTCTCTGACAGATGTGTCTTATCAACTTTATCTTCTTACTCTGAGATTAGGCATGAAATACGGGAGTGTCTCATGACAAGCCCTCAGTAATGTGGTCAGGATATCCCATCATTCCACAGATACCTTTTAATGTTTTTCCCCTTTTACCGTAAAGCTGCATTTCCTTGTCTTGTTCCCACATGCTGTTGTTGCACTGTAAAATGCGTTGAAAATACAGGACAGAAAGTAGAAGTCTTGTTTCGGGTCAAGCAAAAGATTTGTTGTGACTGTTTTGGGTCCCCCAAGTGTTTATTTTTTGTTGTCTATGTTTTAGTTTTTTCCATGTGATTTCTGGCTTATGCAGGTGTTTGGTGTGACTGAGTAAGTGAATGCTCAGAGTACCTGAGTTAGTAAGACCTGTAAGCTCTGGGGGAAGTTCAGCCCACACCATTGTGTAGGACTTTCTCACGAAGTAAGAAATGGATATGGAGGGAGAAGGGAGCAACATATCTCGTGTGGAGTCTGGTGTGAGATCTCACACTTGTTAAGTATGTTTGTCTTGTGAGACAATGGGTGATGTTGAGCTGGATTGTGTCTAAAAAAGTGCAGTTTCTGCAATTTAGACAGACATGGAAAATTTCATAATTGTGACTTAAGTTCAGGTGTGCTGTGGGCAGCTGTTGATCCTGATAGCTACTTAATTTGATATTTGCTGAGAACTCTGAAAACTTGCGAAGTTCTCACTGAAGGAGAATAAAGCATAATAAAAAAGGTTATTGACACAGTTGAATTATTATTTTAGTGCATGTGTTTGCCTAGTAGACCATAATGGATTTGGAGTAGTTGTTCTGGTACACTGAGTAAATTCTGGGTCGGTTTTGGTGTGCCTAGTCATTGTGAAAGCACTTATTTCTCAATGCCACACAGCTGCTCTTGAAGTGTCAAGAACTGGCCTGTCAAGTACTGGCCTGTTGTTTGACCAAACTGGCAGAATGGTGCTGTAAGTCATGTTTTTGTGATTGTGTCTTTAATTGACTAGGCAGCACTGTGTCAGAAAGAACTACTTTTATTTAAATACCCATAGAAGTATTTTCTCTATACTATCCATAGTTAATAACATAGAAGCTTCTTTAATTTTTTTTTTTTTTTTCCTAAGGAGAAAGAAAGGCTCGTCTGTACTAGAAAAGTGATTTAAGTTTTAGACTCTTTTGTCAGGTCCAAGCCCCTAGAAAAGGTTTTGTATTAGAGATGTTGAAACACAATGGGTGGTGGAAATGTTTGTTTATTATTAATTGACTCAGTATGTCTTTTTTTTTTCTTTTTCCCTTTTGAAATGCCAGTCAGTCAAGGCTGTTGTTCAGCCACTACCTGGTCTGCTTTCTTTCTGGTGCAGTTGAGATGAACTGGTCTATATAGCAGAGTATGTCCATGGGAGTTTGGAAAACAAAATTAACTGTGGCAGAGTGTCTCCTAAATTTTTGAGATGTCTGGGCTCATTCAACCTCCTCCTTTCTGCAATATGGAGCAGAACTTGTCTGACAAAACAAAAATGAAACAGAAGTGGTGTGTGTGCATCCTTTTCCCAAAAGATACAAATAGTCTAGAAGGAGGACTGTGTTCTCAGCAGCTTGGCAGATGATTTTTGAGAATTGACATAACACAGATATAAGCAGAGCACCGGAATCTCTTTTTGCTTTTGCTTTTTGCTGAATGGAGGGGGTTCAGATCAGTTCTCTGGAGTCTTGATAGTTTTGAAAAAAAATGAAATGTTAGCTAAGCAATCTCTGAGATTTTGTGTCACCGTGTGTGTGACTGGGCTGAAGAGAAGGGAGCTGCAGACAGCTGTATATAGCTTATCAACAGTGTTTAAAACCCCAAAATTCTCACCTGTTGATTGATAGAGTTGTGGTTCCTGCCTGGAAGCTGAGATGTGTCCATTTGCCATGATGAGCTGTAGTCTCTGCATGGCACACGGGCTGCCTATGGGATCTGTTTATTTACTAGTTAAACACAAGACCCATTGTTGGTTTTTTGGCCAAATCAGGTTGTGAGAGCATTCTGAAGTTGTCACCTTACAAGGTGAGAACAGCAAAATCCCCATTGGTAGAACTTCACAGAATCTGAACAGGAATGAGAGAGTAATTGGTATCACCTTCTTCCAACTCCCTCTTGTATTTGGCAGTCAGAGATGGCACAAAACACATAGGCAGCAGCTACTGCAAGTACTTGAATAAGGATTTATGGATTCCTGAAGCTGAGGTGTGAAAAGGAAAAGAGTGATTTTTATCCCTAGCTCCCTACTGATCTCTTAAGCTCCTTTATTCTGAGGCTCTCAGAAGCACTTGATGTCACTGAAGTCATGCTTCTCTTTCCTCTGCTTTTGGTCCCTATCCTGTAACATGGGAAAAAATGGCTTTAGCTCGGTTCTTTTGACTCTCCTGGATCACTGAGGTCATGGTTGCTGCAGACTCCAGGAAGAACCTGCTTTCTAGGCTGTGTCTATTAGTCCATCAGCCCAGAAAATAAAGCTGCAGCAGCCAACTTTGATGAGCTCTTGGCTGTGTAGCAGAAACCACTGTGACTTGTTAAATGTACTGAAGGTTGTGAAATAAACAGGTTTGACAGCTGCTCCCTCCGAACTGGGCTGTTCTTGTCTCAGTTCAAGAGTCACTGCTTGAGAACATCAAATTGTCTAACCCAAGCTAAGCGAGAAGCCTGGGAATGTTTCTAGAAGCGTCTTTGATTTAAAAATCTAGATGTCATTCTGTAAGCTTTCTCATGTGTGTGTTTTCTGCTGTTTTTTAATATTCCTTCCCCATAAATCAAGTCATTTCATTTCTGTAAGTAAATTTCCCTCTGACATCAAAATTGAGGAACAAGTGGAAACATCATTTTTGCCAATTCTTTCTACTCCTCTTGTTTGTGGTTCAAGTCTTGGCTATGTATTGAAGACTTGTATTAATTAATAATAATAATTAATAATTGTATTGTTTTTAAATCAAAACTGTTTTTTCCATAGTAGAGAGGATCACTTGTTTTGTGAGTTACTTTAAATAACAGAAACATCTTGATTATAACAGCTGAAGAAAGAGGGGCTTAAAAATTCTAAGTATTTGATACTATTTAATGAGTGTATCTACTAAAAATAGGCTTTGTAAAGAAGGGTAGTAACTCATTCTGTAATACTCCTAGTCGACTACAAAATCCATAAAGATTTTTTTTCTGAAATGATTAATGGCTGCATATCTAAAGTCCTGCAAATCTTTGTAATGCTCAGCAGAATCTAAAATTTTGAGAGAATATCTTGTGCTCCTGCTTGTGAAAATAGCTGTTCCTTTAATCTGTTTTGTTTGCTCCCTTGCCAGCCTAAGCTAAAAAAGTGAGCAGCACCATCAAGCTATGCTAATGTTGTGAGCCATTTTCATCCTTCAGTGTCCCAGAGGGTTCATTCCTTATCTGCCATCATCCCTGCATGCAGTGAATGTGTGCATGTGTGGGGAATGCAGGACTGGGCACAAATCTTGTACCCTTTGAAGACGCTCTGTCCAAAACAAACACTTAGTTCCCAGTAAGTGTAATTTAGTTGATAAATATCTTAACAGCTTTCTGGGGAGGAACCTCTGCTTGTTTTCTGCAATGTACCAAAAGCATTTTTGGTACGATCCTGAAGTCTTGAACATGAGGGCCTGTAGTGCTGTTTGTGCATTGATGGTGCCAAACCATGTAGATGCTTTATTATTTGTTTTCCTAAAATACCTGGTGTTGCTCTAGACTGCTCAGAGACTGGGCCTTTTGTTTAATATTTCATGGGGATGAGAGAGAAGAACAAGAGAGATAAAATGAGTGTCCATGAAATGAAAATAAGCTTTTTAATGTTCATTGGTGTCGAAGACCAGGAGACTTTATTGTTCCTGGGTGGCATTACTGATAGCTGTCCCTGTTGTCTGTCCATATGTAAGTCCCTGGGTATTTTCTGCTGATATTTTGATTGTGATTACCTGTTCTCAAGATACAAACTCAAATCCAAAAGGTAATGAAATGTTTTAGTTAGTGTGTGAAGCAGAATACAGATTGCAGAGGCTGTGCAACCTTGGTGTGAAGAGGAGAATCAACAACATCGCACCCTGAGTGCTTGTTTAGATCTCATGTGAAGCTGTTGTCTTAGACAAACTCAGTATTGAACAAATGTATGGATGTGATTTTTTTAAGAATGAACATTTGTCATCATTAGTTTATACATCTAGCATATCTGCATACATAATACACATGCAAATGAAAATTTGCCTATTTAAGGCTCCTAATTTAAGAAAACACAGGGCCATCTCTTTTGGCCCTGATTTGAAGGTGAGTTAAGCTGTTGCTTTGCTCATTTAGGGAAAGCCATGTAGGATGTGTTGGCCAATGAAAGATGTACAGAATGATGTCCTGCTTCCACAGTCAGCTGTCTTTATACTAAGGCCAATGGGGAAGGATTGGTCTTGAAAAGAAATGGAAAGATCTCCTGAACTGATGTGGTCTGTGTGTCATGAGGAGCTCTCTAATACCAGCTGTGGTGTTGGGATGTCTCTCTGTGCTATTGAATGGATTGGGTACCTTTGAAGTCACAGAAATTGCTACGTATCTTTAATAACTAACTAAATAATCCATATGAAAAAATAATGTATTTTTATATTTTACAGTGCAAGGTAATTTTTTTTCAAGTCACATTTTGAAGTCATTATTTCAAGATGTGAAAGAATTCATTAAATCCACCTTTGTAACAATCTGCCTTCCTGGAGATGACACATGCTCTGACATTAGCAGTCTGCAGCAAAACCGAAAGGAATTCCTTTGAGCAGGGCTTGGGAACTGGCTTTTTTCCTTCCTCAAAAATCAGGTGGAAATGTGTGACCAAACATTGCTATTGGTGGCAGAATGGCTGCCGTTCGTGTGGGCAAAAATGACAGATCTGCTCAGAAGGAAGCTTGGGATCTAACTGTGTATATTAAATCTGTCTGGAGATGGGAGAGGAGGCAGGATATGGACGGAGTCCAGGTCTGCCCTTGACTTGTCCCATACAGCCCCCTTTGAATTCAGAAGGAATTATCTCCAAATAAATATAAGGGTGGATGTGCTTGAGTGAGTGAGAATGCAATCACCTGATGTGGGATTCCCATAGTGAGGTGTTGACTCATCTTTTTATGTATGGAAAGCTATTTTGCAGCCTTAGAAACAGTGGTTTTAGTTTGGGAAGGCATTGAAGCACTTGTATGAAGTGCTTTTCCAAGGAGGGATTTTTTCCATAGTCAAGTCCTGTGCAAACTTGAAATGTCTTTGATTTAGGGAAGTGAGGAGTGAAGTAGTTTCAGGTGCTACTGTCTGTGAACAATACCCTGCACACGGAGCCCCTGTTCTGTTGGTCCTTAGGCCATGATAAAAAACAATACAAACACCTGCACTTGGATCCACCTGCTGAGTTCTGTTGCTTTACACTCCCTATTCTATAACTTAGGAAAAAGGAGGCAGGGACTCTTCTGTGCTTTGGCTGCTGTGTTGAGAGAGACACATAAATAGCACGAGCTGCCAAAATGAAGGAGACAGTGAAGCTGTCCTTATGTCGGGCTCCTGCATGCATGGACAGGTTGGGGGAGGAAGGAGAAAACCCTTTCCCTGCCTTGCCTGCTCTCTTGCACTTACTATTGCTTCTCCTGTAGTGGGGGCGTAAATTGCTTTCATTATGTGCATTATACTCATTTCTCATTATTTTGTTGAGTCCATGTTCCAGCAACTTCTGAATTTTAGGCCTAGTGTGCTAATGAAGTTTGATCTTTCCCTACCCAGATAATTTGTATTTAAAAATACACTTTGTTTTCTAACTAAAGGAATTCTGGAGCAGGAAAATGTCCAAGTAAATTCAAGGTTTGCTCTTTAATGTTGGCAGCTGCCGTGCAAGATGCAGGCTGAAGCTGTAGTTCTCCATGTGTTAACAACACAAAAAAATTGCCTTTTTTTTTTTTTTTTAAATTGTGAGATACAATTGTTTGTTTTGCACTTTCTAATCTTGAAAACAGAACCTGGATGAAACTGGTTGGCTCTCCTCATCTCTGCCTCTGTAAGGACTGGAACCAGTTTAGTTGGGGGTAGGTCAGCAGTGTGAAAGTTTTGTTTAAGATCTTTCTCAACCGTGTCAGTGTTGTTTCTCTTAACTTGTTTAGCTTTTGTGCTGGGTTTGTGAAAGCAAAACATGGCTTAGCCCTTAATGTACAACTGTTTTGGCTTCAATATAGCAAAGCTATAAATAGGCACCCCTTTGCCTCCCCAGCAGTAGGAAATGACTGCAGCAGGTGTTGTCCTCTGCTAGAAATTTGCACATTATTACTAACCAAGTACTTTTTTCTTAAAATCAGCTTTCTTGTTACGTGTTCTTCTTTTATTAAATGCCAACTGACAGGTCAGCAAGTATCTTGTTAAAATCTGAAGTCTTCATTAGGTCAAAAGAAATAAAAGCAGAAAGGTGTTTTTGGTTTATTTCTGTGCAGCCTCTGTGTAAAGTTTATTTTATGTGCAATTTAAAAAGTATTACCAGAAGGCACAGGAGAGCTGCATAAAGCTGGTTGCTGACTGAAATGGTATTTTGATTCCTTTAGCTTTGCTGGGCTGGAGTTTAGCTCAGGTTTGTTGCAGCAATTTCTCTGTGATAGGACTGGCAGATGCTTGGAAGTCTGCAGGCAAGATTTGTATCCATGCTTGGACTGAATTCTCCTTGCACTGCAGCATCAAGAAAATAAACAGGGTTTTTTGTGCAGCGAGGTGGTGCTTAGAGTAAATAAGGATATTGCAGTCTGGTCCATGTGAAATGGGTTTGCTGGTGTCAGTAACTAAGCTTCCCCTTGATACAGACCCCATCATTTTGTTTGGATTAACGTTTGGTCCCAGCGAAGAGCCGGAGTTGTTTGGGCAGGGAGAATCAATGTGTTTGTGCTGCTGAGCCAGGGTGGAGAGCCATGGCCTCCTGCCATTGGTGGGTGCTGCAGAAATAGTGAAATCCAGGGGAGATGTGCTGTGCAAACAGCAAAAAAGGGGGGTGGTCCTGTGTTTCAGTTCCTGTTTAACATCTGCATGCCTTTGCACCCCTTCCTTTCTCCCACAGATGCGAGAGCTGCGTGGAGCTGCTGTTCGTGAGAGGGGCCGGGAACTGCCACGAGTGCGATACCCCCCTGAGGAAGAGTAACTTCAGGGTACAGCTCTTTGAGGATCCTGCTGTTGACAAGGAAGTGGAAATCCGGAAGAAAGTGCTGAAAATGTGAGTTTCACCATTTAAAAGAACAGAAACTGGATGTATTTCGTGGATCACAATTTTAAAAAATTGACTTATTCAGTAGTACAGAGAAGATTTTTCTTTTTTTTAAAGTGGCAAACTATAAAAGTTGACTCCATTTTACCATGGAGTGATTTCAGAGAATCTGATTTTGTGCAACAATTGGGAGCTGAATTCTCAATTTAGCCTTGAGGAATTCCTGCTTAGCACTAGAAAATGTTGGGTGTTTCTGTGTGGCCTTCTTTGGCAAAGACTTGGCTCCTAAATGGAGATGATTAGATATTGAGGGGGTGAACATGGCAGTAGAGCAAGAAACAGGACCTTGATTGTTTTGTTGCCTGGGGACCTGTTCTGAGAGTTGAAGGCCAGTTCCCTTTAAAATCAAAATGGGCAAAAGAGAGTTCACATTGTTTTTTGCTTCACGCAGCAATTGTTAGTGGAAATGGTTCCTTACAAGCCTGGTGTTACCAGTCTGTCATGCAGATTTGAAAGCTCTTGAAATTGAGATAAATGAGGTCTAAAATTGCATTTTGCTCCTTGTGGCTAGGAAACAGCATTTTGTAAGGAAAATAAGTGAGCCAGTTGGTGTTTTAATAGAAGAAAATCTGATAAATGTAACAACCCAGAGAGAGTTGTGTGTGCATAAGTGAATTTACAGGTAAATTGTAAACTTGTCAGCCTTTATCTAAGACTTGGTACAATAGTAAACGAGTCATACGATGTTGCTGAGGTGTGGAGAGACTGTGCCACTGAATACCAAGATGCTGATGTGGAAAGCAGTAATAATTTTGATGTTGGATTTTAAAGTCTACTGAAGTGAACAGAAGTCAAACTGGAGTAAGTCAACTGAGTTCACTAACCATGGAATAAAGTTTAGTTAGAAGAGAAAACACTGAAAAATACTTGGCCCACTTGGGTTTGCCAAATTAGTTTTTAGGAGGCGGAAAAAATGCCCCCAAATGGGAATTTGGCCTGAGCTGTTGGGATGAGATTTTTGTATTCCTGGGTGTCACGGTCCCCAGATCAGGCAAAATCTCAGCTTTATATTTTCTTGGGAAGAAAGTCTGCGTGTCATGACTTTTGAAGGCTGTCCATGTCCTAAGCTGGTTGTCTCTTCATCTTTTTACTTTCTCCAGCTCTGAAGAGGTGAATATGAACGCTGGAATGGTCTATTGATATGAAATGAGATAATTGTGTAGCATTTTCAGTTTGCTGCTGACATATGCTTTCTGTTGTTGGCACAAAGCCAAACTCCTTTTTCCGATAGTTCTAGAAAAACTTTTTTTCTGTGGGTGTTACTTTTGTCTCTGCCTTTGTTAAGAGGCTGGCTGGGAGTTACTCTGTCTTGGCCTCTGTGCTCATGTTTACCTGTAACCCTGGAAAAGGAATTGGCAAACAATAGGCAAAGATAGCACTGATTTCTTCCAGGCTGCCTCCTTTCCTTTGGAACAGGCACTTCTGTCTCCCATGAAAGATTCTGGGCAGTTTGGGAGTCACAAAGGATGTAGTTGATAAAACTAGATCAATGCTTAATCAGCTTGCAGCCAAAGCCCTGTTGAATGGAAATTGCATCTTTCTGTGGTATAAATACTTCTTTCTCTTCTCTCCAAGATACAATAAAAGAGAGGAAGACTTTCCCACTCTAGATGAATATAATGATTTCTTGGAAGAAATAGAAGAAATTGGTAAGTCTTAATGCTTGCATTTTTGATGTGCTGTGCTTATGAGACCGTAGGCTTTTATTTTCTGACTCAGCTGCCTATGAGAACGTCTAAGTTCAGTTTCTATAATATGATTTAACATAGTATCAGATTTTTATCTAATTACTTTTTTTCTGGATTTTAATCATATTTGCTGAACTGTAGGACATTGTTAAGTAAAACATTTTATCTGCCAGGAATAAAACCACAATCCAAAGAGGAAGCAGTGCTTTATAGCTGGAAAAGAAAGGCTTGCAGGGGACTGTCAGTGCTGCACTGGCAAAGATTAAACAAAGAAAGGAGAAATTGAAATTTTCATTATATGCCTCCATTAGCTTTATCTACCATGACAGAAGCCATATGGTGTCTTTCATCATTTTTGCTTCTGCAAGTACAGTAGTTGAAGCTGCTTTGAAGCTGATGACCTTACATACCACTGTGGTAGCATTTTATGTTGCTGTGCAGAAGGAGAAGGTTTAGCAACAGACATTGATTTCTTTCTCTTTGGATTAGCTGAAGCAGAACTTTGCCCTTTGGGGAAGGGACAATGTTATCGACAGAGTTTATTTTCTTCTTAGTTAGGGTGACTTGAGATTTATGGTGGAGTGATGGGTTTTGCTTAGAAAAACAAGGATGTGTTCAAAGGAGTAACTCCTAAATGGTTTGTTCTTGGTTTTTATGAGCTTCTGAGGCTTTTCTTTTTTTTGACCTGGAGGAAGAAGAGGTGACTTAGAGCATGCAGGAGGGGCAGTGAATGTGATTTGAAGGAAACCATGGAGATGCCACTTTTCCTTCAATTCTCAAAGGAGCCCTTGCTCCTTTTTGCACTGTGGTGTTTTGTAGAAATGTAACCAATACACTTACTGCTGTGAGCAATGTATCGTGTTTTTGTTGGCATCAGAAGGCTGAGGCTGGGAAGCCAAATTGTGTGGCTGGGAAACACCAAGTCACACTCACATGGGTCCAAATGTCTGGAGGAGATGATGTGGGTGTAGCTTTGTTTGTATATTTTTTTGGAATGGTATAGGGGAGGGAAGGAGTGAATAGAAAGAATGGCCAGAGGGATACTGGAAGAATCTGTGTACTCATGGAAAGCAAAACTGCTTTTATTTGTGGCATTAAATGCAGTTTCCCACTTAACTGCTGTTGCAGAGCTTTTCAACATCTGTAACAAGGGAGTTGAAGTTTTGCCTGAAATTGTCTAAACTTCATGAATTTGTGCAGGATGTTATGATTCTACAGCTCTTGGGATTAGGTGGTTACATTGCAAATGGTTCCAAAGCCTGTACTGGGAACTTGGTTTAGAAGCAGCAGAAACATGGCTGGTCTTGGTAACCTTATGAAGAAGAGTGAATTGGCCAATAGTTGTTTTGGCCCTGCAAATACATAATGAAGAAGTTTGATAGAGCTTTTAGGAATTGGAGTTAGTTACCTGAGAGGGACACCTGAAATACTAAAAGAATTGGAAGTCCAACTGCATCCCAGTTCCTTCATATAGCAGCCAGGGTGATGAGAGGAAAGAAGGGGTACAGTCAGAAGGCTCTTAATTTTCACTGTCAGTGGGTTCATTTATGATCTACCAACTCCAGACAGATCCCAGAGGACAGGTTATATTCAACACCCCCACTTTAGGCAAGAGTTCAAGCTCTGTTCTGTCTCCCTGGTGACAAAGCCCATTGCACATTTCTCCCCAAGCCCATCCCTGCTGAGCTCCTGAGCAGAATTCCCCACCTGGCAGTTGTTGGGTGTGACTTTTTCCAGTGCATGCTGTGAATGGTGTGACTGAACAATGTGTTAAAAGTGTCTTTGACTCCGTATGATTATCTCACATTTTACTTCTGAGAGTAGTTATTTCATTTTTGTGTGTCTCTGAATTCCCTGCTCACTTGCTCATGTGAAAAACTGGGCTGCAAGATGGAAAAGAAAGGATGTGTGTGGCAGTTTTGTCTTGTGGAGCCAACATTCAGCAGGTTGGCAGTAGCTGGTGGTGGTGGTTCAAGCTGCCACACTGGGAAGGTAGGGAGACAGGGAACTGGATTTCCCCTCTCTCCTCCTGCCCCAAACTTTCAGTTTTTCTGTGAGAGTGCCAAAATTCTGTGAGAGTGTCAAAATGCAGCTTTAACTTTTTTTCCTCTTTGCTGTAAGGTTTTGTTTCTGGAGTTGTTGTGGGGGCTTAAATGAAGTAGTTGCTTAGCAGAGACAAAATGTAAACATCCTGTATAGGTGTATTTCATGTGACCCTGATTCTGATAGGTTTTCTAAATATTCCAGGTAGGTCAGCTCCAAAACTTGCAATGGAATGAGATGGAGCAATTGCTGACCTCACTTGAAACACATTTTTCCCTCTTCGTATCAGCTGTTTTATACCTACAGACTTTTTCTGTTGAAATAGAAGAGTTGGGTGGTGCAGCAGCAGCATGTGTGTGTGGGAAGGTCAAACAAACATTAGGGTAGTCACCTTTAAAGATTTCTATTATAAAAACCACGTTTTTGAAGTGGTTTAGAGTGTAGCCACTGAATAATGCTTTGGGCTGAAATGTGTTAAACAAGGCTTTAAATAAAAACCACATTTTAAAGCAAGTTTTCCCCAGAAGAAAAATCGGTTGGACAATTTGAGAACATTGTAAACACAGTTTGTTGTCATTAGCACAAGGAATAAAAATAAAGTGAAAGGGTTAAAACCTGCCTTTGGGAAAGGTGTGGACAACATGTATCTGAGTGAGTCAGGCCTATGCCCATAGCATGAGAGGGACACGGTTAAACCTTTGAGTGTTGCGACCAGTTGTGCTCTTTGGGCACAATGTGAATTTCGCTTGCTCTTTCTACAAAGTTTTCTATTTCCCCCAAGTATTTCTTCTTCCTCGGAGTACCTCTGTAGCCGTTTTTCTAAGCCCTGTGTGAAAGCTCTCCGGAGCAGGACCCGCCTCCCAGCATGTGCCTGGCACCTTCTCCTGGTACCTGATCGAGGCCCCCAGGCATTACCGCAACACAGTTGTTAGCGGTAATTGCTGCTTTTAAAAACATTCACTGCATTCAGCTCCGAAGGAGGCTGCTGTTATTTGTGTATTCCTGTATCTCCCTACTCCTCCAAGACTTTATGCAATACGGGCTGCCTCGTGACTTGTCTTGCTCAGAACACTTATCTCACAAGTGATCCTTGGATAGAAAGGGTTTTGCTATCTGTGATCACTTGTGGGTTGTGCTGTTTATTGTTTTGTGGTTTGGTTTTTTCCCCTCTGTGTGTGTGTTCTTGAGGATGGTGTTGCTGGTCCTGACAAAGGCAATAACCCAACTGGAAATTGGGCAGCTTTATCAAAGATCTGTTTCAGTCACCTCGTGTGAACAAGGATTTCACACTTCCAGCCAAAATGGTCTTTCTTAGACTGATGGGGGCTGAGTGATTTTAATCATTCTTTACTATGCAATTTTTCTGGAAAAATTATCGACTCAGTAATAAGACCACTGAGGATAAACAGAAACAACTATTAACACCTAACTAGACTTTTCTGGCTTAACTGTGGGTTTTCTTTTGTTTCTGATAATTATTTTGTTATAATCCCAGAAATGTTGATTGGAAGGGACCTGTTAAATTGTCTTCCATCTTTTTTCCCCCTCATCCCTCTCCTACTCCTTTTAAAAGTACAGGGATCAGGCATTAAAAGCACCAAGAGAAGGTGCCACAGTAGCCTGGGACACCCCAGGCAGACTGAGGATGAGGTTGTGTCTCCCTCTGTAGCACTCTGCCTTTCCCAGTCTGGGGTTTTATGAAGATGATAATGAAGGAGTTGTTTGTAGTAGCATGGGAGGAATATTGTTTATAACAAACGAATGCTAATAATTTTTAGTTTTAGTCTAAAAGAGGGAGATTTTGAGGGACTTAGTCCTGCAGTGCAGTGATATTCATTCATACTGTTATGTCTCTGGACAAATTCTTGTGCCTTTAATTAAAATTTTTGTCTCATTTTCTTTTTTATAACTAGGAAAATATGTTTCCATTTGTTGTAGAACTGTATAATCAATGTTGTTTTGAAAAGCAGAGAAAGTCTCTCTGTAGAGGCTGAATTTCAGAAGTTGGAAGTTTCACCTAAATAGAATGAAATGTTTCACAAAAACACAATAGTCTTCCTGTTATACTTAACAGATGTCTCAAGGCAAGTCATTTTATAAACCAACCAATGTGAGATGGATAAGTAGATAAATAATTGTTGCATACAAAACAGCTTCTGTTTCTTTTCCCTGAAGGGCTTCAGGCCTCTTATATTGGCTTATGCTATATTTCAACATGGACAAAAATAAGTCTGTCTTCTCTTTGAAACCTTTTCAAACCAGCCATCTGCTTTGCCACTCATATTCAGATCTACACCAATATTTTTTCAGGGTAGGTGTAGCATATGAGTTGGGATTTTTAACTCTTTCTAGTTCTTCTAGATTCAGGCCTCGATACCATCTGTATAACTCACTCAAGGCCAGATCTATAATTTTTTTAAATTTATTTTTTTTTAAGTTAAGAATTATATTTAAAATAAATTTCTGGCAAACCTCAAAGCAGGCCAAATAAAAAAAGTGCTGCATAGTTCTAGCTATGTAAGAGTTAGTATGTTGAGTATCAGCAACTGTGTTCTTTGGTTTTATAGTTGTTGGCTTTTAAATGCCAAGTAACTTGTGGAGGGGACAAGGGACAAGAGAGGGAAATAATATCTTAATTATTTTTTGTGCCCTAGTGCCCCTTGTAAAACAGACTTGTCAGCTGTAATTGTGAGGATACAATGGCAAGAATTTGTATTCTATAAATATTGATGAAAAGACGTTTGAAGCTCATGAAAAATTTATTAGAAAATATGTGGAGAGATGTTTTGGCTAGCTGGTTGGCCACTGGTAACCATGCAGTGTCAAAGAGCAGCTTGTTTTGCTGGTAGGTATTTATTGTAGGAGGGGAGATGCAGTTTTCATGTAGTAAAGGGCAACTGTTGACACTGTTGCTGTAAGAGATCCAGGTTACACTGTTACACTTTCCACTCTTTTACTTTTTTTTTTTACACTCTTTTTACACTGTTTCCACTCTTACAAGAAACTGTAGCTCTTAAGTGTTTCCACTGTTGAAATGTGGACAAGTCCGTGTTGAGGAGGAGAGGCTTAGGATCAGGACAATGTTCCTCATCAATGACTGTGTATCAGTATTCTCTAGGACAAATTTGCTCTGGCCTTTGAGGGTGCTGGAAGTTTGAGTCTCTGATTGCTGCTGTCCTACAATATCCTTGAGTGACAAAGCAGAGTAAGATGGACAGAGCAGAGTCAGCGTGGTGTGAGCAGCTCTGACTGCTGAGAGGGTTGTAGCTGCGGTTTGGTTCAGCCACAGCAGGAAAACAAGAGGGGATAAACACTTTCACCTTGTCGTGAGCAGAGCAGTGGGCTGCTAGGGTGACTGTGCAGGGGACTGCTGAAAATTTCTCAAGCATTGATGCAGAAATAGATTGTTTAGGTAGAAATGTTACTTCCTATGAAGTCCCAAACTACACCCACTTTCGTAAGTAGTTCTTAATAAAGGTAGGCATCTGCACGTGTTTAAAACATGCCTGCTTTTCCTCAGTATGAGTTTTAAATCTTAAGCTTCTTGTTTTACAGACCAAATTATGACTAGTTGAACCTATTAAAGATAACTGAGAAAGAAGTAAAAAAACAAACCCTGAAGGTTTCAAGCAGCAATAATTGCAAAACAGAGATCATCAGCTTGTTCCTGGATTTATTTTTAGAGAAATATTCACGATGTTCAGGAGCCTAAAGGCAATTTGGCATCTCCTCGTGCACCTGAAGGTGGCATCTGGGCATCCTGCTAGCACAGCATGGCTCATATGCTATTTCTTTCTTGTGTCGTCATTGAAGAGTTTAGAGAGCTGCTGTGTGGATTTAAGTTGTAGGAAGTGCTGACATTCCCATGCAGCTGCTGTCATTGCAGAGGCCTGGGCTGGTTATATGCCAGCATTTTCACATGACACTTCTTTTCTGCCCTAATACTCAAATATTAAGACTTCTTGTCAGTGGGCAACTGTAGGCTGGGAATTTGGAGGTCAGCTCTCCATTAAAATACTAAACATTTAGAATAAAATAATGTATTTTACTAAGGAGAGGTTGCTACGACCAGAAAGTGTTTGTCACAATATGAAATAGGAGAATGTTACGCCTTTTGGAGAGGAAAAAAACCCCAAAACATTTGGAGTAGGTAACTTGCTTCCAAAAACCAAGGAGCTGAGCTTTGAACGGCTTGTTTGAGTTATGGCAGCGCCCCGAGGTTCCATCTGGGATGAGATCAAGACCACAGGGAGAAGTGCTGCCTGGAGCTATAGTATGGAGATACAGCAGGTGGTGTATAGGAGAAAGGAACCTTTATTCCCCTTCTCCTCCTTCTTGCCAGTGGGAGACCGCCAGTACAGAGGCCCAGCAATCTGCCCAGGAACAGTAGCAAAGTTCCAAAATTCAACTCAGGTGTTGATTCTGAAATTCTTAAAGCACAAACAGCCTCCATCTTAGATCTTCCCTCTGAACTGAGGATGCTGGTGGGGGGCTGGAAGAGTTCAGCTGGTTCAGGAGCCAGGCTGAATTGAAATGTCATCCTCTTGATATTGCTTATTATTTGGAAAAGGGGAAAAATAAATACAGCATTTTGGGTTTTTTGCTTAAGGTTAGGAAGTTCTTCAGGTGTATCTTGCTGAGCCCTTTTTTGTTGCAATTTGAAAGAATTGAATTTTTAATAACAGTATGATGAGGTTGTGGTTTGATACTCCTGGAAAGAGAATGTTCCTATTCCCATCGGTACCCTTTAATTATGTCCCTGGTACCCTCTCTGGTACTTGCCTGACCCCTGTGTTGAGCCAGTTCAGGTTACTGGAGGATTTCTGTTGACACTGCAAAGCATCCGGGGGAGTTCTGGAGTCAGAGCAGGGGAAAGGGTGAGGCCTGTGCCTGGGAAGAGAGGCATAAGAGCAGGAATGCCTCTCTTGGCAGTAGTGAGCTGGGCTTGTAGAACTGAGCTGCATCCCACAACTCTACCATATTGGACCTTCCTGTTTCTTCCTATCTCCATTTGCTCCTGGCTTTGATTTCCTGATGCTCTCACCTGGTCTGCCAGTCTGGGCTACTCTTGGTTTGGTTTGCCTAGAACCCTCCTAAATGTTCATTTTGCCTGTATTACCTGTGGAGAGGATGAAAGAAGGGATAGGATCTTCCCCAAACTGAGATGTGTGTTTTCCTGATGAGTAACAACAGACTTCATGCTGCTTCCTTCTGTTCCTCTCTAGTAGCCTCACTGCTACAAATGACTTGGCAGTGGTGCCTGTGCCCAGGGTTAGTTTGGCCCTGGTTGCCTGAAAGCCTGGGAAGAGGGAACTGAACCAAAATCTCCCGAGTCCCATGCTGGTGTTTTCACAAGAACCTCCTTCCCTTCTGCAGGGTCTGACGTAGCACAATCGCTGCATGGTTGTTTCTTGCAAAGGATTCATCAATGGCAGCACAAATTTCTCCGCTGCTCTTGTAGCCACGTGAGAGAGCTCCTGGGGGCTTTGAGTGCTGTGTGTTGGCACTGTTCACCAGCTTTAAGGCCATGGGCATGAGCCCAGCATCCACTCTGGACGGGGATCACCAAGTGACCTCCCAGGGATAACGGCGTTCAGTTGGAATTCACTTGACCCACAAGTGAACCAGTGACCTAGAGGTGAAGGGCTCAGGCATTGTATCAAATTACTAATCATCCAAACCATCTACATCTTTCAAGCTGTTGATTATAGAAACTGTTCAATTTCTTGAGATATTGTCTGTGCCATGTGTAGGTAATTGGGAATGTTGTGCTAAACTATGGAGCTTGCTGGCTGACCCTGCTTGCTCATAATTACATGAGATATAGTCTGTCACCATTGAGAGACATCAAAAGAACGTCAGATGACCTATTCATCTGGAAGCATCTGCAGATTACTCATAATAAAGGTAATTGTACATTGGTGCCTTTTAAGTTATCAAGCAATGTGAATTTTTTTGTGTACCTGAGAATTCAAACAGTCACTGTAGTCTTTGTGCATTAGATATTCCCTGTGAAATGGAATTACTTAATTTCTAACCTTAATATGCATGTGTTTGGTCTAATTTAATTTTACAGGAATCACTGTGTTTTTAGCTATAACTGCTACTTGAAAAGGCCAGTGTTTTATGAATAGTGTGATGATTACTCATGTGTATCATTACCAGTGTCACAAAATGGGATGCAAGATTCAAATTTTAATCTCCTACAGATGTGTAAACCTGCAGTGACTTAGCAGATTGTCTCTGTCTTTATAGGGCTTGTTTAAATAAGTTCTGTTACTGGAATGTTTATATCTGGCTAGAAGGGATAGAGAGCATAAGTGTTTCTTTGTCATAGTCATGCATACTGACCTAATACTTTTGCTTTCTTTTTTTATAATATTTTTACAGTATTTAACTTGACCAACAATGTGGACTTGGAGAACACCAAAAAGAAAATGGAGCTGTATCAAAAGGATAACAAAGAAGTCATTCAGAAGAATAAGTTAAAACTGGTTAGTTAACTTCTCTCCCCTACAATTTCTATTCGTTTGTTAATGAATTAAAGGATGTGTGGAGTACTTTCTTAAAACAATTCAAAGCTGAAAGCACTATACAGATTTCTTTGTATTTAAATGTTGAGGTTGATAGTTGAAATGTAGTTATGCTTTATTTTGGGAAGGGCTTGAAGAGAGGGGCAGGCGGTAGAGCCTGTGTCTAATACATCACCACGGCATGTGTGCTGGCAGTGTCGTTGGACAATATCCAGGAGAGATGAAGTTCATTCCTACACCAGGACAATCGTTCCTTTCTCATCTGAAGGAAAAAAGGAATCCAGACTCAGACATTATGAAGCTCCCAGGAGAGAGTTGTAAAATTGAGGCAAAGCACAGGCCTGGTTTATGCAAAATTCAAAATGAAAGATGTTGAAACAAACATTAAAACTTTTGTTTAAGAGCTGATAACAGTAACATCAGGGATATTGTATATATGATCTGTATGCAAAACACAGGGTTCTTTGAAGACTCATTCATTAAATTATGGCTCACATATCATTTTGTTCTTTAAAAATAAACTTGCATGCATTTATTCCTGTAAGAAAAGTTTAATCTGTTAAATATTTTTCCAGCATAAAAATACACATTGTTATCAGTTCTTGAAGGAAAATGTCTGCCCAGAGTGTGACATAACAAGGTTTTGTGTTTGTAATCCAGTTGCACTAAGGACTTTCTTTCAAATCAGTAGGGGTGAAATCCTCACTCCCCTGAAGTCTGTGGCAAAACTCCGAGTGATTTCTTTAGCTCTAGGATTTCACAGGAGGAGATTGGAATCTGAAAAATGTTTGTTTGAACCTCTTCCTTTTAAAGGCAAGGAAATTTCCCTAGGGGTCCATCTCTGATCTGTTATCCTGTCTCTGACACTGTGCAATATCCTCTGCTTCAGAGCTTGAAGAGACCTGCCAAAGCTTTGGCTACATGTCTTATTTTACAATGGAGTTGCAGCCTCTGGGGTCACAGTGAGAACAGCGTGCTCTGCCTGCAGCCCACCTTCCCTTCAAGGAAGTGACTCTGGCAGCCTGTGCAGGGTCTGTGTGATCCTGTCAAGCAGCTCTGTGATACCCCGTACCCACTGAAGCCCTCAGGACTTCTGTTTGCTGTGCTCTGCAGTCCTGCTGTGCTGGAGGCTGGCTGCTGGAAGCTGGGCAAGCCTGTGGGAATCCAGACTCACTGGAGAGCTGAAGACATTTCTCTTTTTTTTTTTTCTTTTTTAACATTTGAAACATTCATAATTTCTTTTTCAACAATTGAAACAATAATAGACTTTACACAGTGGTTATTACAAAAACTGCATGATCTTGCCTATAAATTTTCCCTTCTTCTAAAATCTGAAGGGGTGCTTTTCCTCTCTAGCTCTTCTTAGCAAGTTTTGGAATGTCCATGCATGGTAGAAAGGTGTCCTACTTTCTTGCCTAAACTTCTTACGGCCAGTCGTTGTCCCTACATTCTTGACTTATATTTTTCTGTCCACTGTAATAGGTTGCTTCTGAGGGATATAGATATTTTCTGTCCCTCTTGTTGTTGTTACCCTTTGCCTGCTCCAGTTTGAATTTGTGTTTGGCAAGCAGAAGGGGCCAGAATTGAATGCAGACATCTTAATGCCTCTTGTAGAGGAACTCTGTTTTCCCATCTCTGCTGGAAATACATTCTACCTAAGACTGTTCTTCTCTTGTAGGTTAGGAAAAAAAAAAGCTAAGATCTTGGTGTGCTTGTAACTATAAAGCATTTTTTATATATAGATATTAATATACACTTTTTATTTATAAAACCTTACACCCTGAGTGGACTACAGCTTTTCCAGTGTTTCTCCCTTAAATATTTGCAGTTCTCCAGTCATAGGATAACTTGTTGCTTCCTACTTTATCGCTAGATGTTTAATTTCACTTGCTGCTTTATGCAGTCTTGAAATAGTTTTGTCTGAATTCTGTGATGTGAATGTGCATGGTTTCGTGATTATCCTTTCCAGAATGTGGTGAAATGTTATTTTATTTTCTTCTTACTTCTTCACTTGTAGGCTTGAGTTTACTCCAGGCTTCACTATCATCATCTTTTCCTTCACGTATTAGGACTGTGTTTAGATTATCTTTAGTCTGGGCACAACTCTTGCTGCCTGTTGAACTCATCTTTTCTGTTTTACTGTTCTGTTTGGTCTTCCTTTAAAGAATTTGATCTGACACGTGATGAATCTTCCATTTTCCTGTAGTCTGCTCTGATTTAGGTTTGTTTATCAGTTTACTTATTTCTAACTATAAGTTTTCTGGGCTGTTTCTTCGGACTAGGTCTGTCAGCACTTCCCTACAGGTTTTCTTCTGTTTCAGTGCAAATTCCAGGCAGTCTTTAGAGATAAATGTGGAAGAGCCTTGGAATGTCTCAAAGACCCTGAGCTCTTCAGTTGTGTTGACCGAACTAACTAAATCCCTTAATTCTCAGACATAACCTCAGTTAGCAGTTTGGGGATTTTCTTGTTTATTTTTTTCCTTTCATGAAATGCAAAGAGAGCCCAGTTCCAGGTGGTTGCTGGTTGGCAACCAGCTTTTCACCAGTGTCACTGCACCAGTTACAAAATGGAAGCAGTTTCTCTTGGCTCGGTGGCAGGTGATGAGATCTGTCAGCTCTTGCATCCTGGAGGTAACTGAGCCTCACTGGGACCCACTGGCTTGATCTGTCTGGTAAAGGGATGTTTTGTACATATTCTGGCTTATATCAGGCAGCTGGGCTTTGTGATATAGTTTGAAGATTAGAACAAACTTTACTATGCTCTTGGCCTCAATGACCACAGAATCACAGAATAAGCAGAGTTGGAAGGGACCCACAAGAATTATTGAGTCCAGCTCCTGGCCCTGCACTGCACCATCCCCAAGGGTCACACTGTGTGCCAGAGAGCATTGCCCAAACACTCCTTGAGCTCTCTCAGGCTGGTGCTGTGACCACTGCCCTGGGGAGCCTGTTCCAGTGCCAGCCACCCTCTGGGTGAAGAACCTTCTCCTAATATCCAACCTAAGCCTCCCCTGACACAATGTCAGGCTATTCCCTTGGGTCCTATCACTGAGCACCATGGAGAAGAGATCAGTGTCTTCCCCTATGATGTTTTGCTGAAACTGCTTTCATAAAGAAGTCATCCATTTAAGTTTATAAAATTTTAATTATCTCACCATTTTTACTGCATCTGCCTTCACTCTAGTATTTTTGATGGAGAAGATTTGGAAGATGTTTCCTGTATGTTTCTTCTTGTACCTTCTTGTAACCAAACTGATGTTCTTTTGATCCCTCTTCTTTCCCTGTTTCTGAGCCCTCTTCTGTTTTTTTATTCTTTCACCGTGATTTTCAAATACAGATTACTTAATAGTTTACAGGTTAAAAAAACACTTGCCAAGAAAGAGATCTCTAACAAAAACTTGTCATTTTGTACTAGTAATCTTCTTTTTCATCTCATGTCACATGACTGCAGTCCAGGTTATAGGAAAAATTCCTTATTTTCTGAAAATGTGACATTTTCGCAGTTCATGCTTAGACTAATAGGCTTCTCTATTAATATTCACATTTTTGTAATTTCTCATTTTTCTTTTACACCACTGATAAGAACAGAGTGTGCTTTGCAGAGAAGATGCAGCTGATGAGTGGAACAATCAGTAATAGCATTGTGGGATTACATTTTTGTTAACCCTATTTACGTCATTGAGTTTTAGGATGTGTGGGAGCCCAGAGAGGCTCCCTTTAGAGTGAAAGTGTAGGGAAAACCCATTCTCTAACGTTTAAGGAATCAGAGCTAGACTGCAGCAAGCAGCAAGTTAAAAATCTTAACTTTACACTGGATAGTAAGGAAGTAGAATAATCATCCATAATCACCTTAAAATTCTGCTTTAAAAGGTAGAATTTGGCTGCTTTCCTTGCATGGCCTGCCCTGGGTCCCTTGGTGGGCAGTGGAGCTGTGGGGTTGCTGTGAGCTGATTTCTGATTTCCCTTTCAGACGCGGGAGCAGGAAGAGCTGGAGGAGGCTCTGGAGGTGGAGCGGCAGGAAAGCGAACAAAGGCGACTGTTCATACAGAAGGAAGAACAGCTACAACAGATGATAAAAAGGAAGAATAAACAGGCACTTCTGGATGATCTGGTGAGGAACAAAACCAGAGGCTTTGAATGCTTAGTAACATTGATATTCATCTCTATCACTGCTAACTGTGTGGAATTAACACATCTGTCCCTGTTTTGCATGTTTTGTGTTTCCATTCTCTCACCTGTTATTTATTTCAGTGTTGCAAACCACTCTGGTTTTGGTAAGCTAGGGGCTGGATGGAGAGTGCTTCTGGGATTTGTAGACTTAATTGGACTCTACCACTGTTGGCTTGTTATGTAGTTCTGAGTAGTGGCTGATAGTCTGGTGTGTGTGAGCAAAATGTTCATCAGGAGGTGCTTCTTCACTCAGCCACCTCTGCAGTGGAGATGGTGGAGAGCAGGGCACAGTAACCTCGAGAGTTATCCAAGCATTGGTCAGCCCTTTCTCAGTCAGAGCACCTAAATGATTGGTGGTCTCCTTGTATTCAAAAGCTACTAACAGGAAAAGATTTCTTGCCTTGAGTGTGTCATGTTCTCTTACTGCAACTTCTGTACAAGTTTCTCCTTTTGAAGCGAGTGAAGCTTGTATAGACAAATGGAGGAAAACTCAGACTACTCCTGGAAATCGTGGTAATCTTGGTTAATTTACTGATTCTGCATCTGAAATACAATAACGTGCAGGCACAGAGAAACTCAGTGTCTTACTTAAGATTCACATCTCAGTTTTTTCAATACAAGTGTGTGTACAGACATGCATACTCACACATTCACAGGTTCAACACCTGTGGGGACAGTCTGTGTACACACAGTCTGTGTGTAACCTTGAAGGAAATCAGAAAATGCATACGTACATGTGTTCAGCTGTGTCAGTGTGGTTAAAGCTGCTTGGCATATGTAAATCATATTTTCTCTCTTATATCACTGCATCTCACACTAATACAATGTTAATTCCTGCTTTGTAGTCTCAGTTCTTATTCAAGATATAGGTGCTTTCCTACTTTTCCTGAAAAAGTAGAGTTTCTCTTGGAGCCAGGGCAGAAGACACTGATAGGGAGAGAGGATCTAAGTGTAATTTAGGCGTTTCAGGGCCTCCTGAAGAGATGCCTTTCTCCAAGCCAGGATTCCTGGCAACCTGTCATTGGTTTTACTTTTGTAGACAAAACCAGAGGTGAGCAGAAAGGTTCTTTAAAGAAACCCCAAGCCTGTATCTTTACATCCAGCAATCTCTTTTCACTTTAAAGGTAAATGCGTTTACAGTCCACGCAATTAAAAATAGTGGATCAATTAATAAAAACTCCACTATGAATTTGAATTTAATTTCTCAGAATATGGATTTTGAGTTTCTGACTTTTTAAAACCCTATTCTAAAACACACTCCTCACTGACTAGAGACCAGTGGTGATGTGTGTTTGGTTGTTTTATTTTATTTTTTTTAACACAGCATTTGGTTTTATTGGAAACCTTCACCAGATGGCTTGCAGAAAGTATAGTTATAAATAACCCTTAAAACATTACTAAAATGGGTAGTTTTAACTGTGATTGCATATGTATTGCTATTAAAACATATCTTAATATTCTAAAAACAACATAAAGGTGATTTTTAAAAGCTGAGGGAGGAAAATGGATAGTTTCAAGTTGTGTCTCTGTTTCTGAAGGGGCAGTGTCAACTTAAATTTGAGCCAAAACTTGTTTTGTAATATTACTAAGGTTTATGAAACCAGCACATGAAGTGTTTGAATAATGACTTACAAAGCCTCTGGAAAACCAGCGGTTGTTAAACAAATAAACATTTCCTATGGTCTCTGAAATCCCTCTAATGCGTTGCTGCAAATCTGAAAATGAAACTGATCCTAACTAAAACTTAAATGAGAAATGCAGCAAAAGCCAAGCATAACCAGCAGCAGTGTAAAGAATTAACTTAAAAATAATCTTGTAGCTATGGTTTATCTGGTTCTGTGCTAAACCAAAAAGGATTAATTTCTGGCTACAGAGATACCAATGGTAACACCACTGACTCTGCAGGACTGAGAGCAGAGGAAGGTGGGAAGCTGACATTGGTTTTGAATCTTCTCCTTTGAACAGATCACCTGGTGTGTTCAACCTACAGCCCAGACCTACTGCATCTTGGTAATTTTTTTTTTCAAGGTTGCCCCTGTCACTGGGCAGCAAGAAAAAATGTAAGACACATTGTTTGTGTTGTACAAGTAGATATATCAGGTATTTTCCTTGTCAAGAAATGAATTTTATCTTTGGTGCTGAAATCTTAAGAAGCTGCAAATCTCATAGAATCATAGAAATGCTTGGGTTGGAAGAGTCTTTGAAGACCGTCCAGTTCCAACCCCCTGCCATGGGGAGGGAAAACTTCCCCTAGAGCAGATTGCTCAGAGCCCATCC
Organism: Gymnorhina tibicen; assembly: GCA_013399875.1. Classification (NCBI taxonomy): domain Eukaryota; kingdom Metazoa; phylum Chordata; class Aves; order Passeriformes; family Artamidae; genus Gymnorhina; species Gymnorhina tibicen. The sequence continues at coordinate 2,699,550 of VXAZ01001979.1, read as the reverse complement.
AACCTGGCCTTGAACACTCACAGTGTTGGGACATCCACAGCTTCTCTGGACAACCTGTGCCAGGACCTCACCACCCTCAGTAAAGAATTTCTTTCAGTGTGTAATCTAAACCTGCCCCCTGTCAGTTTGAAACCATTCACCCTTGTCCTGTCACTCCAGGCCACTGTAAATAGTCTCTCCCCATCTCTTTTGTCGGCTCCCTTTGGGTACTGGAAGGCCACAATGAGGTCACCCCAAATTCTTTGCTTTTCCAGGCTGAATAGTCCCAATGCTCTCAGCCTTTCCTCATGGGAGAGGTGCTCCTTCCCTCTCATCATCTTGGTGGTCTCAGTCATGTTACATGTTACTTAGGGTGGTTTCCTATGGAGTAAAGGTCTCACTTGTGTACAAAAGGTTTGAGAATACTGTGCCATCTTCAAAGAGCTGATGATTTAGATAGTCCAGAGGCACAGAAATGTTTGGTATTTAAAATGTTGTGCAGTGGGCCCTGGTTTCTGGCCAGCCTGGGGAGCACAGTGGCTCATGCAGAAAGGACTGGGCTTGGGGCCAAGGCTCCACAAACCCCTCCTTGGCTGGGAACAGGAGGGGAAGACCAGTGTGAAGTGCTGGGGAGGTGAGCAAGGCATCGGTGGGGACCCAGGCTCTGCTGGCCACTGGAAAAGCAGTCTGGTCCTTTTTGCCTCCCAGTACTAAATTAGGCAATTTCTATGTTACCTTCATTGGAGGTCACCTCTTTTACAATAAAACCTCTCACTTTAAAAGCACAATACCCTGTTGTGATTTAGACTTGCAGACTCAAATGCACTTTTGAAGAAAACACTGAAAGAACTGTTTTTGAAGAAACACTGGAAGAGTTATATGAGTGTTTTATTTTGGGTTGTTGTTTGTTTGGTTTTTTTTAATCTTCAATAGTCTTGGATAATCCAGGATGAGTAAAATATTAAAGCACTTTCTTTACGTGCTGTACAAACTCTCCCACATACATCCCTCTGTGTATACAGAGGATTCTAAGATGATCTCTTAGATGTCTTGCGTGTTATGGGACTTGCACTCTCCTCTTCAACAGCCCGTACTTCCCAGGCATGAGCACAATGGGATTGCAGCACATGGCAGAGGAGCAGGTTTTCCCTGGACTGTGGCATAACTTGGAGTCAGGCAAATGCATAAGACATCATATCCACACTTTTACCAGAACCTCAAGGGTTTTGAGACAAATCTTTCAGAAATTGTTGCGTATAACCAGCTTTGTTCATAGCGTAGACAGTTTGTTTTCCCATACAGAAAATTGCTGGTATGGATAAACACAGGGTTGGAACTTCCACGTGTGTTAATAGTTAACAGAAGGGCTCTGTGCATATTCAGAAGGACAAACAATCAGGATGTGGTGCCTTGCTGGCACAGTGTGGGTTTCCCACAGTTGTGTAATCTGGTTATTGGTCATTGTGCCAACTCTTGAGAAGTTGGTTAAAAATTGGCTTCCTTGAGTCACTCTATTAGAAATGCAGTGAGCGTTTAAGGAATATGAAGGACAAAATGAGCAAGAGAACGCTTTCCCCTCTTCCCTTCTCCCCCAACGTGTTAAATCTGGTGACTGAAAGAATTCAACATCCTTAACCTCTGCTGACAGCTGGCAGCACATGCTGCTGCATGGTGGTTAGAGATATACAACACTTGAAAGAAGCAGACTCTAAACTAGTGCATTTGTGGTCCAAATTTTCTCCCAGTTGTACAGAAATTAGATGTCTCTACAATTTAGGTTTTTAGCATCTTCCCTCCCCTCCTCCTAGTTAATCACAGAAATGCAAGCAGGAACCTGTGCCTTAGTTGTTGTATTTGTGATTCTGGACCAGGTCTTGTCTTGTGAGATTTTTCTGCTTTTAACTTGCATTCTAGTGGTAAGACAAAGGGAGTGTAATAAAATATAGAGAGGAAAAAAGACTGGAGAGTGATGTGAAAAGTCAGTGTACAATGTGACTGTTCTTCATGATCACTTCAGAAGATTTCTCTAGGTACCATGAAAACAGCAAAGCATCTCGTGGCATTAAAAACACCCAACTGCTTACCTTGAACTGAATAATTAAAAAACCACAGTCCTGTTAATAAAATCTGTTTGGTTTTGTGAGTAACAAATATGGTTCATAGTTCAGTATTTGCTTGGTTCTTTGAAACAGCAGTAAATGTGATGTGTGAGGGCCTTAGGAATAAAATACTGTGCTAGAGCAGTCCAGGAAGAATCAGTCTGAGCTTCTTCCCCACTCTCAACTTCATGGTAGTTCTAGCCAGGAATTCTCAAGGATTTCTGTGTGCATGTAGGTAGTCACATTAGTCTCTTAGAAAATTACTTGGCCAATGATTTCCTCACTCTCTCAAGAATGCACTTACATATATGTATGTTAATAATCATTCTGTCCTGAGAGTTTAAGTAATTAATTTGCTTAACTATTCATTTTACTACTTCATATATATATATATATATATTTAAAAATTGGCTGGCTTCCCTAAAAATAAGTTGCTGAAGGAGAAAATAAATATGCTGTTGGTTGCACTTACAATAGTGCCATTGTGCAGAGCAGAGCAAGGATCATTTCCAAACGGCCTCAGGTGAAATCTAATGGGAAACAATTTCAAACTGGTCTGAGTTCATTGGTAGAAAGAATGTGTCTTAGATAAACATCTGATCCAAGTTATACTACTCAGTATTATTCCTTCTCTGATTAAGTTCTAATTTTTTTTTATTTTAATAAATACAGTTGCATTGGCCAGTTGGAATAAGGAGCCTGTTATATTGTCTTTAATGTGGATTCTATAAAAATGGTTGTTTGCAGGTTACTCTGATTTATGGGGTTGCTGCAGCTTTTTCTTATTACTGAAAACGATCGTTTTCTGTAAACTGTTTCTGAGGGAGAGGATACTTGGCATTCTGCTGTTCTCCTAGCAATGGCCTTGCAGTCACAGCTTGCAGTTTTGAAGAATATGCAGTGTTAATTAATATTTGTTTTGGTTTAGGACTCAAGTTTGTTCCTCATATGTTTACAGGAGAGCTCTGATCTTCCTGCCTCTCTGCTCTTAGCTCAGCATAAGGACAGATCTACTCAGCTAGAAATGCAGCTGGAAAAACCCAAACCTGTCAAACCAGTCACGTTTTCCACTGGCATCAAAATGGTAAGATTTTCTTGTTTGTTTTTTTTAATGCCTTTCAGAAGATCAAGGATTTCCTCATGTGAAATTCAGAGGTCATTTAAACCTGAGTTGCATGTTACATGAACATGTCTTGTAATTAAAGAAGGAATTAGGAATTAATCAAAGAATTTTATCATTCTGCTAGTTGGAATATTGTGATGACCCACCCAGAAGGATCATCACAAATATGTGGAACATTTTCATTATGTAATTATCAAAAAAACAAGCTATACCTCTCTCCCTGTGAAGTTGTGGTGTCCTTGAATTATTTTTCTCATTTGTGTACCAATTCTGGAAGCTGAAATTTTGGAAGGTCAAGAATTGTCTGCACTTCCTTCAGATTTACTTTGAGCACTGGAGTAATCTGTGAGTATGAGACTGACAATCTAGAAAACGATGCCAAGGTTAAGGGCTCTATTTTCATTGTTATTTGGCTCTAGGAAGGAACAAGTATTTTTGCAAATGTGTCACTGTTAGGGTGGCAGCTGAAGATCTCTCACCATTCCTGTTCTGTGTCATGACAGGGGACAAGTACACATCAGCCCGTGTACATCAATGTAAAGCTGGGGGTGGGAGCACGAGTGACTGGTCTTTTCTGCACCTTACTGGTTTTCTGGTTTGTATTGTTTTAAATCTCTGTACTTTTTTTAGACTTTGTATTTTAGAGTTGATAAGTGGTGAACTGGACGTCTTGAAAATAACCAACAGCCTCTACTCTCCTCAAAAAACCAAAAAGTCAGCAAAGCAAAAACCTGTGCATCAGACTAGTTTCCTATCAGTAACTGATTTATTTTTACCGTGAATATTTGTGCTGTGTTCGTTATCTGTCAAAGTGTTCACAGTGTAGAAGCATTTGCAGCTTATTTTTCCAAAAGCAGCGTCAGTTTTTGCAAAGCTGTGCAGATTGTTTTCTTGTTTTCCTGTGGTGTAAATTGATCTTCTTCCTATTTCTCTTAAAATATAAGCGTCTAGAGGAGATTGATATCCTTTGTGATAGATTTTCTGTCTGTGTAGAAAAGCCAGTGGACAGAAAATGCCTGTTGTTCTGTTTAAAAAGATACTCTGAACGCCTGTACTTGTTCTTACTGTTAAAATATATTGTCAGAATTTTTTAAAGCTGTGGCCTTTCTGTGGGAAAAGGAAGAATATAAGCTTATGTTACATGATGAGGACAGTGGAAATATTTTCTAATTTGTTTAAAAATGAATATTAAATGCAGTACATGGTAGTGGACATTTGAGATCTGCAGCCCTAAGTGAACTTCATCCAGGAATGGTGAAAGACTTGGATGAAGAGATTTCCAGCAGCATGACATTTAAATCTTAATGTCTGGAATAATAGAGGATATGCCAGATAACTGGTTGCTAATTCATCAGTGTTCAGAAAATGTGAATAGATAATAATTTAATTTGTTCAATCCCAGGAAACAAAAAATGCCTCACCCTGACTGATCTTAGTCCTAAATTGAAAAAGAGGAATTTAACTGTACTTACTTCTATTAATGTTTTTTAAAAATAAAGTTAAGGATAGGAGCATTTGAAGTTGGTGACTACTCTTTATGGAAAATGGATTGCATCAAAGATTTTACACCAATAAAATTACAGGTTTTGTTTAGAAAGATGAATGTTTCCTTACTTTCTTTACAGGGTGCTTGACTTAGTTATCACGTGGCATTCTAAAATATATATAGAAACTATATTACACAAGAATAACAATATTCATACTCTGCACAGTAAATAAATGAACTGTCTAACTTGTAATTTTTGAAGATGTTGGTTCCACAGCCTGGGAATGTTTCTGTGGGTGTTCTGCTAGGAGGCAGCTCAGTGCTTGGAAGCAGATGTTGAATTTCTGTGGATGACGTGCAAATTGGCAGTTTACAGGGCCGCTTTGACAAGCTGGCCTCATTTGAATGAAATGTGTTTTAATATGGTTAAATGCAAAATGAGAAATAGAAGAGTAAAGAACAGGCTCTGGGAAGAGGATTTGGAAGTTTAGCTAAGCAAGTAAAACAGTTTGACCCTTAGCCACAGCGTGTGTGGGGGCCTTGGGTATGTGAGTAATCCAGCAATAAATAGGAAAGGACTTCTCCTTCTGAATGCAATATTGGGAAGAGTCATGGACTGGAGAGTTCTGCTGGCTGCATTTTGAGTGCAAAAATCAGAACGCAAAGAGGAGCCAGCAAAGTCCATTCAAAGGCAGAAAGGTTTGCTTTGTGTGCTGCATTCTGCCTCTGGTTTAGGAGAAGGTTAAGATATGACTCAATTTACAGTAAGTACCTCCTTAGCACAGAACATGCCAGGTCTGAGCAGTGCAGCATTAAATGTAGCAAGAACCAGTAACCTTAGTTAAACAAATACCATCTAAATAGGAACTGAAGGAACGAATAAGACCTGAAGTTCACAGTGTTCTGCTGGTTAATTGTCCTCACTGGTAAAATTGGCTATGTAATGCAACGAAATCTCAGATTCTTGATGGTTTCAGATTAGGACTGGGGTGCATCTTGGAAAGTTACCGTAGTCAAATGCAAATTGCTGGGCTTGGAGCAGAGCTGGTTTTGTGAAAAGCAGTTCTGCCCATTGCACATGAACCATGAAGGCGTGTTCTAGTGACAGTGAGAGCTGAATTCCCACCTGGCACTCACCTTAGGACATGCTTGTTTTCCAGGCTGAGTGTTTTTCTAAGAATCTGAGATGCTCAGTCCACTCGTTTTGTGTAGGTGTACAGGTGAAGTGGGTGGAGCTTTTGTTGTGCTCTTTGTGGCTGCTTTGGCTCCTCTCTAAACCATGGGGTTCACACCACTCCTATTGGTGGGGGCAGCTCTAGGGGAGTACTGAGAATTTCTTAAGAAATACAGTTCTTATTTATGCTTTGGCACAACAGTTCTGTAAATTCAGTATATTTCTGTGAAAATCTGGTTTGTGCTCACTGTCAGAGGCTTAGCAGTGCACATTTAATGAATCACTGTGTATGTTCTTCCCCTGTGCTTTTATTTTTTCCGAATAGTTTGGCCACTGACCTTTTCTGATGGGTGCTTTCCTCTAATTTTGTTTCGGAAGAAGGGAAGCCAGATAGAGCTAGTTGAGATGCTGGCTGATCCAGAGCTGGTGTTTACACAAAGGCTATAAAAGTATGCCAGTTGTGGCAATCCACTGGGTTTTTTTCCAGCTTGAACATGAGTGTTTTTCCTGGGAAGGCCTTGGTCAGAGATGTTCTTCCGCCTGACTGCTAATCAGACACGTTTCGGTGTCTGAGTTAGGAGCATGTCCATTCTAGTCTCCTGGGCAATGCTCAAGGAAGTTGGCTCATTTAAGGTGTCATATTAGTGCTGTGAGTTCCTGTGCTTGCAGGAGGAGGAGGGAATGTCTTTCACTTGTAAGCTAAGCAAGAGCATCCCCTATAGCATGACACAGACAATTAGCTCATAGGGACAGGGTCTCCTTCACTTTTCCTTTTGTGAAATTCCTTTTTTTTTTCCTCCTTTCAAGTGGAAGCAGTTTTTTCTCTGTAGCCTGCTCTTTAACTTTTTCAGTAAATTCTGCCTCTGTGCACAAAGCTTACATTCCAAATCAATCAGTTTGATTTACCTCTGTGAGTGGGGGGAGACAGTGCTGCAGGGTTTTCTCCTTATCATGCTCATCATATTAAGAAACATACTTTCAGCACATCTGAATATTTAAAACAGTCTTATTAAATCTAATCCCAAATCAGTGTAAAGCTACAAAAGAAACTGTAGCAATCTTAACTGTTGCAGTAGTGCTAAAAATGCTATTTCCTGTAAGTTTGGTACTTCACACTTTAGTAGCTGTGAAAAAGAGCAAAGTTTTTCAGAAATGAATGATGTTTCCAGCATTTCTAGGGCTGGAAATTTCAGGGGGTGCAAAACAAATCTAAGGTCTGGCAAGAGAACCATTTTTCTGTTTCTTGGTGAATGTAATGACCATTTCTGGTTGTCAGGTAGCTTTAATCTGAAGCTCATTTTAAGGTGTAAAAGAGATGCTCGTATGTACTGCAGACAAATGGCAGTTTGCAAATGCAACAGGAATTAATTGTGTTACATGAATTTAGTTTCCTTCTTGTGTCTCTGGTGTTTACAGAACTGTAGAAGGCTTTTCTAGGTCTGTGCTTTACCTCAGCATTGTGGTTAAAAATGCATACAAGTGGGGATGTATTTAACTCCTCTTTAATTCATTGAACTGGGAACATGGAACCTTTGAGTCTGTGGCCCCGCTATTTCCATGTTTGTAGAAAATCTGGGTGCCTTAGACTGGCTCAGCTCATGCTGCCTCCAGCACATTTCAGGCTGTGTGCCTGTCCCTTTTCTGTTCCTTCTAGTTCTGTTTCTTTTCTCCCTTCCCCCAGGCTCCCAGCACACTTAGCCTCTAGTGATGGTATTCTTGGAGTAATCTCACGTAGTTAAAAACTCCCATTACGCTAACTGGATTACCCAAAAATGCAGGAAAACAACATAGGTGTCCCCTGGCCTGCTCCTGCTTAGGAGTTTACCTTCCTGCGTTTTATACCCAAATACCTCAGTATTAATGTAATGCATCACTGACCTTCCAATTCTTATCATAGTTTTTGTTTTATTACTTAATAGCAGTGGGAATATTTATTAATAGAACTATTAGTGCAGAGTGCTGTACGTGCTTTGTCATTACCAAGATGGTCCCTACCCCAGTGAATTTGCAGTTTAAATAGATGTGTCAGGGAGGGAGGGGAACCAGATGCCCGGAGGGGATGTTCTCACCCAGGATTAGACAGCAGAGCAGCGGAGGAAGGAGGAATAGTATCCAGCCCTACTAAATTCCTAACCTCATGGCTCTTCCGCTGAGCTGGGCTCCATCTCCTGTCAACAGCACCCCTGAATGGCAGCGAATTAAGAGTGAAATATCTGCTCCAGCTACTGCTTCCCTGTCCAAATCGCAGCAGCGGTGTTAAATATAACTTTGTGGCTCTGAATACTGCCCGGATTTATTCCAGTTCTTGCAGTTTCAGGTTATTAGTAGCTGGATGCTGGGGAGAGCAGTGTGCAGCCTGGAGCAGCCAGAGCTTGCAGGAGAGAGCAGTTGTAGAACTGATATTTCAGAGGAATGGATTTGTGTCAGACACAGGATGTCTAGGACACCTCAGGAATGTGTGCCACCACTAAGTTGCACATAACAAGTGTTAGGGAAGAGATTTTGTGCAGTGTTACACTTGCAGTATTATTCTGATGGGAAATAACGTTCTTATTTTACGTTATGTGGAGCTATTTCTTTTAAAACATTGACCTCATCAACTCAGGGCAAATTAACTGTTCTTTATTATTGCCTTTTCCTGCAATATTGCTTCCTGTGCAAACAACTGCTCAGCGGCTGCTCCTGTTTTTCAGTCTCTTTCTTTTATAGCTCATGGAGCAATTATCCAAAATCCTGTTCCAAACTAAAAAAAGTCTGTCAAAATACCTTTTTAATCAATTGTGCTCCTTCAAAGTTGCTTAGACATATGCCAGGTACTCTGAGGTAAGTGAGGTGCATGTCACACTGTGGTTTAGGCTACAACTATTCTGCAGCTCCTGAGGGGGCCTTACTTTGACAATTCTTACTGCTCTGGTTTGGTTGGTTGGTTTGTTGGTTTTGGTGCAGTGTGTTTTAGTGTATGGGGGTTGTGGTGGGGTTTTTTTGAGTGCTTTTAGTTTTTGCCTGAAGTTAAAAAATAAATCAATCAAGGCTTCCTTCTCTGTTGGCTCAGCTGGTCTATCTTCAGACTGAAACTCTTCAGATGGAATTGATTTCTTTGAGATGAATGCCAGTTTGAGTTTAATTGGTATTTTGTTTTTAATCTTCGTTTGGCTCATACCATGCACATTTCTCTTTTACAGCTGAGTGGAATGTTTCCCTCTTTACAGCTCTTGGTAGTTTAGAATCCCAGAAAAATTGCGACACTTATTTTCAAGAGTAACTAGTGTGTTTAGGCATAGAGATCCTTTTGGAATAGACGTATTTGTTTAGAGAACATGCATGTAAAAGTAAAATTTCCAGTGGCACTGAGCATTCTCTTGTCTCTGTGCCTGTGTGTTGTAGCTGTGTCCCAGCTCAGACGTGCTGGGCTTGGTGTCAGTGCCATGAAGCAGAGTGCCTTTCCAGAGGAAACCCAAATGCCCCAGTCAGGGGAGTCACAGCACTTTCCAGCAGGTCTCTGGATGAAGGTGCTCAGGGAAGCAGCGTTCCTGCCAAGCAGCTTCCCTGGAGCGGAGATTCACAGGGGGTGCACGTAGCCCTGGGACAAGTGGGATTCTGCAGTTGCTAAGCACCATTTCCTGATTCCTAGTCAGAGTGTATATTGCATATTGCTTTAGCATTGAATTCTTGTCGTCAGTAACAGTGTCTTGTTTTTAACAATGAGCATTGATTTGCTAAGAAGGATACTATTTCTGAAAAGAAGAAAGGAAAAAGAAATTGTTGCTGCTTTATCTCCACCATCTCTGATGATACATGGATACAGAGTTCAAATATATAAACTGAGGCACACCAAATATGCTGGATGATGTAACTCAGGTTAGGACTAACATGCTGGATTTAAAAAGCGATCCACAGTCCTGTGATCCACCTACTGCTCCCTTAAATCTCATAGGTTTATAAATATGATATGACTGCAACTTCCGAGTAGCACGATGGAGAATGATTAGCAGTAATAAATACGTTTGTCATGCTAAATCTCTAGCCCTCTGTTTAAATAAAGATGTTTTGTTAAGAGTCAAGCACATACATGCCGAACTGTGCTTTGAGTTTCTGAACTCTGGTTTTGAAGTGTATGCCAGATAAACGTTCTTTAAGTGATCTATCATCAGAATGCTTCCTGTGCATGGGCTGAAGTCTAAAACATTAATTGGATTCTGGCCGTACTAAGTAATTACTGTTATATCAAAGTGCATAAACATTCAGCACATGATGTTGACTTAATGAGTTTTATTCCTTATGTTGGTAAGAAATGTTTCTGGAGGAAAAAAGGCAAAGTAAATGACAGTATTTGTTATCTCCCCTTCCTTCATTTACACAGCAATGGCCTTGGACAAGGAGACTGGATTTTGAAAATGCAGTGCTATGTCTCCCCATAGCTCTCTGCAGGATTTTAGTTTGGAATGCCTTAGGAAATATGCTGTAGTTGAAATTAGGCTGTTTGGTGGACAGACGTAATCAGAACTGCTTGACTTGATTCTGTTTTATGGTTGGGCTCTCTGATACTGCTCTGTTAAAATAATATTTGTTCATTTGCTTTAAGGCTCCTTTCCATGGCTGAAGCAGCACTTGTTTATGTACACATATTAGTATAAATACAAATTAGGCCCATAAGTTTGCACAGCTGTAATGACTGGAATTTAGTAAACAAAATTGTGCCAACAGTGTTAATTGTACAGGAGTGAATGGCATGACCGATGTGCTTGTTAGTTAAAGTGTCTGGGGCCAGCAGTGGAGCAGATCTATGCTTTAGCTGTCACTTTTTGGAATGGGGCTGTTCTTAGGGTTAGGGGGTTTTTTAATTATCTTTTTTTTTTTTTTTTTTTGTGGGTTGTTTGTTTGTTGTGGTTTTTTTTGTTTGGGTTGGTTTGGTTTTTCCTTTTTGGTTTTTTTTGGTGATTTTTAGTGTCCTGTTTGATTTTTGGAGTTGCCCAAGAGCTTATTTGCATGCCTGACTCTTCGCCATCAGTTTTCAGAGGACATCTCTGTGCATGCAGCATATTCTGGTCCCGTGAAAAGGCTCATAGGGAGAAGGCTGATGGAAGAGTTCAGCCAGGTTGTCATTTGCTTCCTTGCCTGTGTGGGAGCAGGCACTGGGACAGAACAGCAGGAATGGGCATCAGGCTCTAATATAGGATGCCCAAATTCCATCCCAAGCAGCAGCCAGACCTGCCATTAGCTAAGATAGCACAAAGACACGTTGTAGAGTGATCTAAGGAAAAGGCCATTTAAATCAACCTGAGATCCTCCTGTTTCTGAGTCTTACAGCTCTGAATATACCTTTGCTTGAGTAGGTGTTACTGTGAGCAATAAGGAGAGATCTGACTGAAAGAAAGAAGGTGGCTGAGAGGAGAGTCCAAAAAAACAGCTGGCAGGGAAATAAAGAATAATAAAAAATTTCTCAATCATTGTTTGTTTTGGAAAGTTCGTGCTTTAAGCACATGGAAATACTTTACACATTTGAGAAGTGCTGACTTCCTACATGCCTTGTGAAGGAACAGCAAATCATTCATATAATGTAAACACATTTATAGATTGTTCCAATATAACTTTTTTCAGTGCTGCTGTTCTTTTTAACAAGATACAATTCAGTGCATACATGCTCTTTTGATGCTATACTTTGGCCAAGAGTTGCAAACATCATAAATGTTAAATATTAGAGTTCATGCTAAATGAACAGTGCAAAGTTATTGAACCACACTTCTAATGCAAAAAGTTGTTAAATGGTGCTGTTTGATGCACTATTTAAAAGTAAGCATATGAGAAAGTAGTGCTGGAGTGAAACAGAAAGAAATAGCTTGTCCAAAATTTTAAGTATAAGCAGTCTCCTTATGTCTTGGTAGAGATGATAACAAAAAGTGGGAGTGGACAAAGTTCCTCTGTGAGGGTGGAATTTTAAATCAGGGAAGAAAAATAATTAAAAAGAGAAGCTTTGGTGCCAAAATTGCAGCGGGTACTTGTCAAATTGTATAATCATGGTGCTGGTTGGGGGTCTTGACAGTTCATGGGGTCCTTCCCCCTGCCACGAGGCAGAGCCAGGGGTGCTTCCTGGCAGGTACCTGTCTAACCTGTTCCTAAAGGCCTCTGGAGATGGGAGCTCTGCAGTCTCCGTGGCAGCCTCTGGTAGTACTACTGCGCTTGCTATTGCATTTCAGGGGAGATTCAGTAACTGTTTCCTTGACCTGATACAAGCTCATTTTCTACCTAGATAGGTGCCAAAAGTAGGCTGTTCTCTGCCTCTTTGTAGGAGCTTCTTATGTTCTTGAAGATGACTATGTAAAGAGGACTTCACAGAACTAAATATTTTAGAATTTAGATCTTACAAAAAATAGTTCAGGCGCCTTAACTGTCATTTAACAATCAAAACATTGATTTCTTCTGCAAATGGTTGGTAGGCTGTCTCCACTCTTACAGACTGGATGTGAAATGACATTCAGCTGAGGACTTTTTAAAGAGGAAAATTCTTTTAAAGAGAGCAGCAAGAACATTTAAAGAACTGTATAAGATCAATGGAGTATTTGAAGCCATTTAGGGAAGCTATAGTACATTTGTATACGTGCATAGAAGTATGTGTGACCTTTCTGCCGTGATCTTTTTTTCTTAGCAATTGCCTGCATTTGTGAGAACATCACATGTTTTCTTCTAATCCTTTCTTCTGTTGCTGCTGATCAAAGCAGTTCCATGTCATTCCTTCATCTTCTGTGTTGTGTACCTGGAGGAGCGCTGGTGACCAGGGCTGGCAGAGCTGGGATAATGGCTTTGCAGATTCCTCTGAGTCAGCACTCAGTTGGGCTGTGTCTGTTTGTCTTGCTTTGAGAGACTTGCCTGTGAAGGTGCACGTGTGCAGCCTTACCTCACAGCCTGGTTTTACTCCTGGTTATTACATTTCTCAATGAACTAGAATCTGTTTGTTGATGCAGAGTGTGTTGATCTTGCAGCACAGTTAAGAGATCTCCCATATGCCTATGTTTTCTTCCTTCCCTGTTCTCAGGGCTACCATTCCTCAAATTTTGGGTAAGCAAAATTTGGGTAAGCCTACATCTGGCTTCTCTGCAATTCTTGCCTGACTTGGTCATGCAAGGAGAGCCAAGAGGAGGACGAGGCCATAGTGGGAGGCCGTAGTGGAAGGAACGTGGCAGGGAAATCAGTAACAAGTGCTGGCAGCAGTAGCAGTGGTGCTGTGGTGGAGCATGGGATCAGGGCTGGTGGGGATGGGGGAAGCACAGGGCACCAGAGGAGGCGGATGGAGGAGGATGAGGCTGTGGGGCCTTGGATGTTGAGGTGCTTTGGAGAGAACATGGGGGGACATGCGGGGGAAGATTTGGGGCAGAATTGGCAGAAAGGTGGGAGTGAGTGGGATGGGAGTTTCTAGGCAGAAGGCCCGAGTGGTTTCTGCACGAGGCTGGAAGTTAGAGGGGAGCTCTGGGACAGAAGGATTTGGGGACCTGGGGATTCTGGTACTCATCCATCACAATCAGTTCCTGTGTAAGAATCCCATTCTCCAAGGGCAGCGAGGGTGGTGTGTGCACTTGTGTGGCTTCCAATGTGACACCCACACACACATGTTAACCAGGGTTCTGCCTGTAGGCAGGGGTGAACAGGCAGCACTTGTTTCCTGCATCATCTTCTGTTTTGTCCACGATACACCAGCCTTACTAATAAATTAATTACTAATGTATTAATTTCTTACGAAGGAAAAATCATCTGCGTGTTGGTTAGGGTTGTGCTGCGTGTTTGTGCACGTACCACCTTTTCTGCACTTTAACTGATGCATAAGTGCACACAGCAAATAAATGAATGTTTGCTACAGGGTCTCAGAGAAGTCAAATTTTGAGCTTTCAGAGGGCACATTTATAAATCAAAAATTCATTTAAAAATTAAGATGTATTTCAAAGGAGCTCTTGGGGGCTCTAGTTTTCAGTAGTCGTCATTACCATCCAAGGTGCGTCTGTATCGTACTAGGGTACTTGAAGAAAGAGATATTTGGATCAAAGAGACAATGTTTTGTAAGGAGACTTCAAAAGTAGTTTTCCTTAAAAATGTTTGTTCAGGTGCAGAGGGTGAAAGAAAGGAATATTGTTTGAGGCAATTGGTGTTGGACATCAAAAGGTGAATGCCTCCACATATATGTAGTGATTGTCAGGGTGTCTCTGGAAAGGAATATTAACAGCATTGACTAGTAAGGAAACAGAAATTATCTTTATGAAGAAGTGCTTTGGTCTCTGAAAGTTTGGCTTATTATCCTCATTCCTCTTAATATTTTGGGTTTGTTGAGGTTTTTATTTTAAGGGCGAAAAACGTGGATAATAGAGTATATTGAAGTGGAGAACTGACTAGTTTAGTTTAATGTTTTGCTTTACCTGAACATAGTTGCTACACAGGTAACTTCTGTATTTGGGGGAAATGCAAGGTTCAGGTGTAGCTTGTGACACATTGCAGTTCAGCAGAATGTGGCGAAGAAGTAAAATCCTCCGCCTCTTGCAAAGTCAGTATTAGCATGGTAATAGGCTGTGTTTTATGCAGGCTTCTTTTTTAAAATATAAAGTACTAAAGATTATTGTGACTACAGAGAAACCTGCTCTGACTCACTTAAACAAATGTGTGCCGTGGTATGGGCAGGAAATGGAAGGACAGAGAGCACATGTGGAACCATCTATCTAAATTAGCTGGATGGGGGCCAGAAGACTGGAACTTGCAACATTTGCCATGATTAGTAGAAAATGAAATGGTGGTTTTGTGTAAGAATAATGATTCTTGTATTATTCTGGGCAAGTGAGGGAGAACCTGCAGGACGTAGATGCTACATTTAAAAGTGGTGCATGTGGAATTGGAGGGCTTTGGAAAGGTAAGCAGTTCGGAGGGAGGAACAAGTTAAAAGTGAGGGCTGTGCACAGGAGGAAAGCAGCATGTATATATATTTAGGTCTGAGGCCCATTCTCCTGTTTCATCTCTTGAAAGAGAGGCATAAATAAATAGAGCATCACTCCCTTCTCCAAGGCATAGAGAGAGATCACAGAAACGTGATCCTCTGCAAGTCAGTCAGAGGCAGTGCTGCAGTAACCAGGAGCTGCTGGGCTGGGCTGTGGGGACGTGCTGACAGATCTAAAGGGGTGAACGTAGGCACCTGATCCTCACCATCCTTAGGCACTCCGGGGCTGGGACTGCCTGTGTTTGGTACCTGTGCTGCATGGCTGCCATAAAGAAAAACGGCATGTATGTCCCAGTTTGTAATGCTTCCCTGTGGTAGCCATTTGGGTGCAGACAAGTGAAGTTTGAATAATCGATTAGTAAATATTTGAAGAATTTTCTGCCTTTCCAAAGGGGTGGCACTATCTTGGCCTTGCCTGCATACCAAGCATTCCCCTTCGTGGTTGTTTACAAGAAAACATGATTAGGATTTTCTTTTGTTATGGGGGAGAGAAAGAGGGCTTGGCTTGAGAGCTAATGGGAGGAGGGATTGCAGTGGGAGCTTCATCCTTTCTTTGACTTCACCCATTTGGTTTCACTTACGCACCTTAATCTGCCACTTGGTGGGATGATGCCGCATTGAATTCCTGTTTAGGTAGAATCTGAAGCCTAGACAGGGTTAGGCCAAAAACTTATCTTGTATCAGACACTTCTAAAATCTGTTTGGAATATGGGGTAAAAGCCCCGCATCCCAATCCTTAAGGTGCAATTTATATTAAAGCTTAATGTTGCATCAGTTTAGTTTCATTGATAGTGTTGTGTACAGCATTTGCTTTGTGCTAATTTTTAACCTGTTTTGTGTCTGGTTAGTTAAATGAATTTGAAATACAAAATTAAACAGATGTGTCACTTTGAAAGTAATATAAATATTCTTGAAGAGTGTTGTACCCATTTAACTGTTGGTTGCTTTTAAATTGTAACCAATTTGAGCTGTAGGTGCCAGGTATAACTTTGGCCTTGTGTCTCTATCATCTAATTGAAAAATCTTTGGATTTTTATTTTTTTTAAGAATCCTGAATAAAATATTGATAGGATCAGGGTTATTTTGTTTGTCATGAAAACCAAAGCATAAATGTAGCTGCACTTTAGTTTTTATTTGGTTTATTTATGAAAAGGAAAAGTACATAGTAACTGCAGGTTTTCAAAATGTGAAATTTCTACTGTAGGAAGAAATCTCCTTTAGAGATGCAGATACTTAATCTTTGTTGTTAAAAGCACTCTATGACCACGCTGTTTCACCTTCTACTGTCTTCAGTCCATCTCTGCTCCTTCTCACCGGTAGCCTCAGGCTTAGGAATGAAGGAGTGGGCTGTGCTGGAGGTGGCAGAGTTGGACCTCCAGGGGGGAAGTGAATTTAGACAGTAAAAACCACTGCTGCATGTTCTGTTTGGAGAAACTTCTGCCTACAGCTCTGGAGCTGTGGAAGTGCTGTTGGGACCTGGAAAAGGTGGGAGGAGACTGTGTTTACTTTTATCTTTTGCACAGGGAAGTTTTTGCTATTGTGCATTCTGTTGGCTTTGATTTTGCTGGCAGCAAAGGAGGCAGGAAAGCCAAGGAATGGCCAGCTGACACTTATAGGAAGGGGAGAGAGAACCCCTACCTGACTTGCCCTGTGGGTGACAGGGAGAGACACACACAGCAGGCCTTTCCTTCTGCAGTGGGAGGTATGTGTGTGTGCATTGTCATTTGTCCATGACAGCTGACACTGGGGGGAGGGAGCTTTTGAGGGAAACTCCGAGATTTGGATCAGGGCATGTGTGCTTCAGTCAAAATGCTTCAGTTCCGGTTAATACCAAGCGACTACAGCTAGTTGGAACATGATTTTTGGATTGGAATATCAATGCAACTTAGGTTGGGTGTTTTTTTGTTATGGTTTCCCCACCTTCCCTAACAGGGCATGTTTTGCTGAAGGATCAGTTGGAAAACCTGAAGGAATGTGGATGATGTGAATGACAGGATTACTACTCTGACCACTTTGGCAGACTCACTAAAGTTATAAAATCTACCTCTTTCATTATTTTTAATGCTTTTATATTTTCTGATTAATGGAATCTTGAATCTTTTTTTAATTATTTGCATAAGGTCACACAAAGTATTAAGCTAAGGCCATGGAGAATAACTTTGTAAATCTTACTGCTCTGAAATCTAATTAAAAACCTGCAAACTTCATCATTCATCATTTTACCATAGGAGTCTATTTCTTATGGAGACAGTCTAATATCCTGCAGTAACTTCATGGCATTAAAAAAATAATTAATGGACCCTTTTAGGGCAATGTGTGTTGCTACAATGTGGAATAATACTTCAGTGTTGTAAGTGAATGGTGTGCTAGGAAACACTAATCCCTTGTGTATAGTAACAGGAAGTATGAATATTACTTATTAATAATAATGTAAAACACCTTCACACACATGCTTTTTCCTGGGCATGTCTACCTTTTTGTAAACAACAGCAAATTTTAATTACAGAAAATTGGTGAGAAGCAAGAAGGATTTGTGTAATTAAGACGATCTGTTTATTTAAAAGTCTTCAGACGTTGTAAGAGATGGAACTTAGCTGTATGAGAGGGATGAATCTTGTGCAATAATGCCCCTTCATTCCCCTTTCATAATAAATCTCCACAGAGTATTCATCTGAAGGGCTGGATGCCAAAAAGAACAGGTTCGACTTGTCTGTGAGGATTTACACCACAGTAAAATGCACAACTGCTTTTGTAGAGGTCATTGTGAAGGTCACGGAGCCAGTATGCACCGCTGAATGGGAGCAGCCTGGAACAATGGTGTGAGAGGTTGGACCGCCTGAAATCACTGTTTAAAACCTCATCTGAAATGTAGCAATAAGCTGGAATCCTTAAAACACACGGCTTCAAAGCTTGTAGGCTGTTTTGCAAGACATAAACGGTTTCTTTTCCAGTAGTTTGCATCTTGTACTGCTGCTGAATGCTGAATCTCAGAAAGCAAGAGCGTGCCCATTTCCTGACAATCAACATTGAAATGACTGAGTGTGTCTAATATAAACACCCTCAAACTGTTAATAATTGCCTCTGTCCAGTTTAAAAAAAAACCCGCAACGATACTGGATTTAATTACCTGAAATTTGGCACACCTCTTTTTTACAAATAAGGTCTGAGTTTGGCCATACGGTCTCTATGTCTTTAAATAAAAGATGATGATCATTTTAAATGGCAACCGGCCATCAGTGGGGTTTAGTGCAGAGATTAATTAGTAAACTTTGGAATGCGCTACAGCAAATGCAGCTGATTGGCAATAGCATGTGGAGCAGCAACTGGTGGAAGGCTGGTGCTGCTGAGCAGCAGAGGTATTTCCAAAAAGACTTAAGGGTGCTGTGATGTGCTGTGCTTTAAATGGCACTGTGCTGATTGCATCAAACCACCGGTTCTCTGTTTATGCAGTTTGGTAAATGCGCAGATTAGAGAAATTTGGTGTGCATTTGGAAAGAAAGCAAGCTTTCTTGTGTTGTTTTGATAAGATGAGCTGCACCTTATGAATAAAGTGATGCCTCTGAACATCATTTTACAAGGATTGTGGTTTTTCTGCAGTGCATTTTACATTTTTTTTTTAACTAGGAAGACAAATGTTAAATGCTAAGATAAGAATTACTCTAAAAAGACACCAAAGTGAATATGGACAATTCAGTGGCTATTGCAGTAAGCTGTTTCTTAGAATTCTGGTCCACATTTTAAAATTATACACATTTCAAAGTATGTGTGTCTGCATGATTGATAGTTGCTTACTCTCTTCCTTTTAAAGTTTTAAATGCATGATTAGAGAAATTTGGAAACTGTGTCTCTAAATTAGCTTTCTGAAGAGGTTTGATCTATTTGGTATGAGTAATGGACCCCATTATGTACAGTCCCTAGTGGGACTATTATCTCAACTTGTTTGGGCCATGGGATTGGGGCCCAGATAATGAACTTAAGATGATTTATATAATAAATAACTAAACTTGAGATATTACTTGGAAGCCAGATACACTTCTTAAAATCTATCTTAATAATATTGTATTAGTCTTCTGATGCCCACCTTCCTTTAGAGAGGGATGGTCAAACATCCATTTAAATTGGTAAGACAACTCACACCAATACTGGTAGGTTTTTGCTTTGGAAATGGCTCAGGCATGTGGATTAGCCTGGTAAAATTCATCTGGCTGCACGCACCTTGAGTATTGAGCTAAAGTCTGCCCTTTTGGGCTAATGATATCACTGAAATAGTCATATAAATTTTTGATACAAACCCGGCGGAGGTGCTTGATCTCGTAAGATATGGATCACCCTGGCTTTGACCCAGAAAACCCTGAAGCATGTGCTTTGAAATGAAGCAAGCATGTATTCCTCTTGGCTTAACTCTCAGCTCTGTGATTTGGTCCTCGTTGCAGTTCAGTCCCTAGGGCCCATCTGCGGACCCAGCAATGGCACACGTTGATGTCTGATACCTGGGTACAACCTGCTCAACTTCCAAGCTGTTGGAACAGTCCATGCAAGGACAAGGAGTGGAGACTGGAGTTGTGAGGGTGCTGGTTGTTCCTCTGGAGGCCTGTTTGTGCAAGCCCCTGCTTCCTAGAGCGTGGTGTTTATTGCCATAGGTAATTGCAGCGCAGCGGATGGGCTCAGTTTACGCCATCAGGTTTAGGCTTGCTTGGCTTTGTTGGACTGGACTTGTAGGCCACGATCCAGGCAAAGTAATCGGAATGCGACTGCTCCTTTGACTTTGTGAGGCTCTTCCTGTTCTCAGAGCTGGGTAGTTTTCTAAGCTGAACCAGTGTTGCTGAATCTGGGTCTAAGCCCCAGGTAAGTGTATGATAAAATTTTCTGATGGCAAATAAATGTGTTAGGTTGACATGCCTCTAAATAATTCCCGTGTGCAAATGTGCACGTGATTGGGGCATTACAAGGTTGTGCAAACATTCTATGATAGTCTTTGTTTAAAACTGTTTAGCTCATGCCCTGGATTATTTGCGTCTGGGTGTATCTGTGTGTACACACATGGAACAGAAACCTCCGTGCACACAAAGAGCATCTCATTAAAAACTGCACTATTTGAGCACTGCAATCAGCTAATTACTGAGGTGTGTTTACTTTATTCAAACTGCTGTGTGTATGTACAGTATACACATCCAAGTACATTGCAGAACATTATGAATAATTAAAAGCAAACTGTAGCCCTTTACAGAAGCAAATGTAGGTACATCCAGTGAAGCATAATCCTGGCCAGGCTGCTGGTTTGCTGTGACTCAACTATTGTATGAATTATAGAATGCTTTTTGTAGCACTTCAGGGTTGTCTCACAGTATTGGTCTAAATCTGAGATAGAAAAGGTTAAACAAAGTCTGAATTTCCTTGACTTGATAGCAGTCATTGCAGCTCCCTGCTTGTGCTAATACCCTGGAACAGACCAGTGCAGCTGCTGGAGTAGCTGAGCTGGGAGTTAGATGATTTCGTAAGGTGAGCTGCTTTAGGCTCTGGCAGGCTTTTGTTCCTTGTAGGTCTCTTGGTCAGTGCTCCCTGTCCTGGCAATAAATGTTTCAGCCAACACAGCAACGGCTGTGAACAGGAGATGGGGGAAAAAAAAAGTTGATGAAGTGTCATGGTTTAACTGTGCCTTGAGATTAATGTGAAACTGAAGGAGAAAACATGGTTTTCTCAGTCAACTACCAATTGATAAAAGTTTATGTCCAGAGCTAGGGGCAAGGTATTTAGGCTGCTGGTGATTTAAAGGGTGTTTTTAAATTTGTTTGTTAAAGCTTTTTTTAAAGCTTGCCATCTTTTGCCAAAAATATAATTTTCCAGAGAGTTATACATTTTAAACTTCATTTTCTTTTTGTTGTCAAATATTGGACAATTGAAAACAAACCCCCCAAACCCCACCCTGGATTATTAAGCCAAATGTGCCATGAAAGCTTCTTGAACAGCCTGCCTTGGCATGCTGAAATTAATGTGGTTGTAGTCCAGCCATGGTGGTGGTGGGGAAAACAACCTTCCAAACTGTCAGCACTTGGGAAAGGAAACACAAAAACCTATTATTATTCATACGTAGTGTAGAGTTTCTGATTTGCTCCCATTGACTTGAGTGATACGGTATCAGTTACTGCCATGGCTGTAGCGCCGGGTTTGTGTTTCATGTAATGAAGTGGAGCGGCGATGCAGATGCACAGTAGCCCAGTGTGGCTGGATGGATGGCTTCCAGGTAGATGGACACTGGGGCTGGCCGGCTTAGGAGGCAGTTTGCTGTGGTCAGCCAAAAATCAGCTCTTGCTGGTGAGTCTGGAAGTGTTCGTGCGCGCTGAGTCAGTCTCTTTATATACCGGGGTGATTGTAGCGCTGATTAGACTGGAAAGGCTTGGCAAATCCTCGTTGTGTGGGAAGCTCGAGTGCAAAAACTTGCCTAATTTTCTTTATTTAAATCAGTATCGTCCTGCTTGAGGCCTTTTGGAAAGCACATCTAAGTGAATGGTGTTTTAAGTTAACACAGTGTTCACAATAAAGGGCAGTTTCATTGGAAAAGGGTGTGCTTAGGGTTACCTTCCACAGGCTTCTGCTGTGTTACATGTGGAGGGACTCAATTCTCTGCATACACACATCGTCTTTTATGAAATCTGTACTTGAAAGATTTAATATCTTAAAATTTGCTTTATGATCAGCAATTCTTTGAACTCGCAAACAAGAAAGTGTGGATAACTTCAAGTATCCATTTGAAGTCTGATTCTGAGGAATGCTTATGTTGATTTTGACCTTAGAATGTGAAGTTTGATCTCTGTCTCAAAACTGCAGTTTTCTAGCAGAAATGTAAATATGGTCTGAACTTTTTTTAGATACCTTTAAAGTGTGCTCTCTCTTGAAGACAGGGACTTTATTCCAGAGATCCTGGATATTCAAACCATGGAAATCTATTTCTCTTCATAAGGCCTCAGATTCAGGAGCTGATCTCTAATCAGCAAAGCTCACTTAAATGTGCTTTTGTTCAGAAGACACCGATCTCTGGTGGTTTAGACTTGAATATAACATTTTGGGTAATTGTGAAGCTTCATAGACTAGAGAAGGGTGAAGGGTGGAAGCTGACTGAGATGATTTAGAGTTTTATATAAGCACATAAAGCTGTAAGTTGTCTTGTTGTGTTTGGGTTTGAAAAGAACTTTTTAACTACTTTGACATCTCGCTTTTATTCTCGAACATCTGCTTTAGATTGTTTGCCATAAAAGTGTAAGAATTAATCTTGCCCTCATTTTTGTTATTGCTACCAGAAACCAAACTATTTTTATTACTTCTTGTATAGGGATTTGGACCCTGAACTATTTTCAGAGTTTAGGAGAAAAGGAGTTTGTATTTTATTTTCTTCCCCCCTTTGTGCACCCTTCCCTCCCCAAACTTACAGGTAAAGTTAATTAAATTATAGATTTAAGTGCACAAAGATTTTCGGCATGGCTTGTAAAACTGTGTAGTAAGCTCTACTGTGCTTTATTTGGTCCAATACTAAGAGTTTTAAGGGGATTCAGATGATCAGCTTATGTTGGTTTGTTTCTCAGAGCAGCAGCTGCCCGGAGCCAGGGTAAAGCATTTGCATCGTCTGTGGAGAGCCTGGTACATATTTTACTGATTGGAAATAATATGTGAAATGCAAAGAAATTAAGACCTTCCTATGTGATTAGTCCTTTGATTAACAAATGTTCTTAATGCTTGTTCTTGGGGCTTCCTCTCTCTGGGATTGCAGCTTGTTTGTGTTGTTTCCCAAGCAGCAGCCAGTGGCCATGGCATGGGATGTCAGTGCAGTCCCTGATCTCCAGCACGCTGCCTTTGAGCGATGGCTTTCCCTGGGTTGGGTGTTATTTATTAAATGTCAGGGTGCTCTGCTGATGTGGCTTCATCCAGTACTTGTGCCAGAGCATACAGGAATCTTCCCTTCTACAATGGAAGTGTTGTTTTTAAGGCAAAACTGTCTGTTGTAAGCCTATAGCAGGAAATACTCAGGCAGCCTCTCCAACTTGCTCGAAATGCGATGTTTGTGCTGCAGTTGCTTTCACAGCAGTCTCCTCTTTCAGAATCCGTGGCAACACTTGCTTTTTTTTATTTGAATACAAGTGTTTTAGCAAAAGGGTTCACAGAGGAACGAGTGAACAAGATAAAACAGATGAGGCATCTTTTTATTTTGCAAACAGATAAATAGGATTTTTCAGGGGCTGAGTGAAATTGCCATATGATTTTATCGCTTTTTTTGCTGCCAGCTTCTATTTCCTCTGAGACTGTAGATTTTTCAAGGCAGGAACCATTCCTTTTTCCATGTGTTAAAGATGCCTTAGCTATTTCTGGTTGTGTTTCAAGGAGTTAGGAAGCTGTAGCCACTGAAACCAGGACAATGCAGCAGGCCATGGTAGTTTGTAGGAGGACTTTTTGCAACTCTCTCGGGGTCAGACAAGGCTTACAAATAGTCTTCTTGATCCTGTAAAGTTTTGTGAATCCTGTCCAAAGGACTGATAAAGTTCAGGTGCCACAGGAAGTAAGTACGCACAACTTGAAAAGCTGTCATGTGTCTGTGGGTCAGATTTTAGCATTGTTTTGTCATACCCACTTAAAACATAGATGGAAACTTGCATAGAGAGAAACTAAACCTCTCTGAAAGGACAAAGAAGTGTAATTTCTGCAGATTAAAAATGCAGTTTCTTCTGCCCCAGGGAGTTTTTTTGTTTAGTTTGAGAGAATTAATGTACACTTCCAAAGTAGCGCCATGAAGCATGTGTTATGTTTGCAGTGAGTCCCCCTCCTGTCCTGGAATATTTGGTTCTTGTTTACTTGTGCGCTCTGCATGCAAATGAAAAAAGGCTAGAAATAAACTACTTCCACCTATGTTAAGTAATACATTCTAAATATATTGCTAACAGGTTTCAGTTTTCATTTAAAATGTAGTAAATACAGCCCACAAATATTGTGAAGATGTATCACGTACTGCTAACGTCTGATACTTTCTTAGTTTTTAAACTTTAGACTTCAGTTTTTCTAAATTCCTTCTTTTTATCTTTTTGCCTGTTTCTAATAATTCACCCTTCCTGTTTTTCTATTCTATTCATGCTTTTCCTTTCATCTGCCTTTATTGTCCTTTTCTTAATATTTTAGTCTTTTTTTTTGTCTCTGTTGCTATTAAAAACTTCCTTGCTTTCTCTTGCCAGACTATCATCAACCTTTAGCAGTCCCTCCTTAAAATCTAGCTATTCGAGGAATCTCACTTTATTTCTTCCCTTTATCAGGCAGACATAAGCCATACTGAATGTGATGTTCTACATCTTTATCAACATTTATCTGGGTCTAGGCTGGATGCTCAGTAAAGCAGGGAATATGTCTCTGACTTCCATACACACACACACACACACACAGAGTCCCCATCTTCTACAGTCTGAGATCAGCTTTCTGTTTGGCTTTGTTATTTTAAGCAGTCTTTAAATCATCCATCAGAGTTTGCATTCCTCAAAAACAATGTTGTGGAGCTGTGGCCGTTTGGATGGGGGAAAGCTGCTTTAGAGGATCCCAGGAAAGAGCAGATAGTGGAGTACAGTGATGTATGATTCTTTACAAGCTGCTGTTCTTCCAACACAGCAGCTGGTTTTTACAGGTTCCACTGTTCTCCAGGAAATCCTAGATAATTTTCTTGCATAATAGAGGGGTCATATCAGTGTAACACACAGCTTTACTTCAGCAAAGTAGGAGCACCAGTAGATTCACCTGTGTGAGACTCAGGCAGTTGGTGCTGGTTGGTGAGCGATGCCTTGTGCTCTGACCTCCAGTGCTGTGTCTGTCCCTCTCTTAGTGTTCTGCCTCATGACACACAAAGTGGCATTTGTCATTTATTTCTGCTTCATGTCCCTTGAAAAATTAGGCCCTTAATGTGTGTATTTAAAACAATGTTATATTAAAGCCTTAAATCCTGTAATTATGCTGGCTATTGTTGATCGTTGATACTGTGCTTTGTTGATAGCCAAGCTAAAATGACCAAGGCTCCAGAAGTCTGATGGTAGAGATGCAATAAAAGTTTGTTTAGTTCTGCTTAATGCTGTATTACCAGCATAGCACACTGAGGACTGGTGGATGAAACCGAACAGAATGTGGACTTTAAGTCACCTGTAATGAAACATTTCTCTGAAAATAGGAAGAACCTGCGGCTGTACCCTGAGAAGGGCCGTGTTGAGCCCTGTGAAAGCCACTGTAGGAAAAAAAAGTATGAGCTAATAATGAGGTTTTCAAATGCAACTGGCATTCCCAGGGTGTGCAAATGCCCCCCAGCACCCAGCTCATGGCATGGCTCTTCAGTTGAGCTGAAAGTGGCTGAACCAGCACCGTGTTGGGTAGAGGCAGGGTAGAGGCCCTGGGGACAGAGCAAAAGGAGCAGAAGCAGTTGAGCTGCATTCGGCACTGTGGCATACACAGTTAAGTGCTTAGGAGCTGAGACAGAGTTGGGAGCAAGTTTGAGAAACGAGTGCAGAAAACCAGGAGTGTGACCTGTGGGCTTATTAGTGGCATGAAAATGATGTGTTTTAATTCTTCATTCCCTGAAATAATGCTGTCTTGTGTACTGCGCTGTCCTTTGAACGGTGGCAGGGATTTTGAGGAAAGCTTGGCAGTTCCTGCCAGAACTCTGGGGTCTCCGCTGAAAACATGAGAGTGACTTGTTGCAGTAAACATCCAGACTATGCCCTGAATCCTGCCTGGGCTTCAGCAGGCGGTGCTGGAGAGGACAGTCCCAGGCAGGCGCTGCAATCCAGGGGCATGAGGAAAGGGCACCGGGCTTTTCTGTGAACAGAGTAGGCACTAAATCCTGCCCTGGCTCTGACCCAGCAGAAATGTATTTCGGCTTGTTAGATGGACACAGGCTTTCTTCTGGGAGATTAGAGAAATGGGGCTTTTTGGCAGGAGCTTAAAGATAAGTCTGGTCAGGTAATTACTTATGTCAGAAAGTTGTAAAGGAAAATTCTGGAGGCAAGTAGAACTGATGGTGTGATTTAACCCATGTTACTCCATGGTTAATTTCCCAGGTACCTGTCTGTGTAACAAAGCACATATATCTGACTGTCTTTGTCAATAGCTTCTTCAGTGCTGTTGATCTCTTGGCTTATTTCTGTCATTCCTAAAGAAAGCACATCTTTTAAATCTGTTTTGGCATTTGAAAATCAAATTAAGTTACTGTGGAGGGAAAAAAAACCCAGTCTAAATTTAGTGAGATTGTTATTAGGCATCTGAAATCATCTACCACACCGAGAAGAGGGGGGGACAATCTTGTATCTCTGATCTTGCTATTTGTGGTCAGATTTTGGTTTTGAGATCAACAGAAAATCTTAATGTTGGTTCTGTTGCTTTCTGTCAGATCGTTTGTTCTCTTTCAGTTTTGTTTCTGAGATATCCTCATAGCACTTCTCATAATCAAGTAAATAAATTAGGTTTATTGTTGATTTTTCAAGAGCAGAAGAGAGAACAGTTGGTTTCAGATGTTTAAGTCTTTGAAAAAACTTTTACTGGCACAGGAATTTTAGGCCAAGGAATAGAATTATACATTTTAGTTTGACATACTTTGTGTTTATTTAAAAAGGCTGTGGAAGACAGAGAGGGTAAAGGTTAAAATAATATTAACTGAGCCCTCCAAATCTATCAGTTTCATTCTCCTTTTCCTGAGTATTACTGTAGTCAAAGTAGTTAATCAGAATCAGAAAGCCACATTAGCATTGCTGACATGAATTTGTCAATAGTGACCGGGGAGTGGAAACTGGAGGGGGAAAATAAACCCACAACAACCCAGCTTCTGGCTCACACCACGCTGCCAAAAATATTTGCATTAATATCTGTAAGAAATTGTGTTAACATGAAATCTTTCCAAAACCTGAATTCTGTTACAAGCTTAACAGTAAAATAGTTTCCTAAGACTGCTTATACTGAAAAATTCAAGGAATTCATAGTTTTGTTGTAATGTTCACTTGAAAGCATTTGGATAATTGCACACTCAGATGATGGTGTGTTTAAAAGGGTCTTTGTTAACCTCTTTGTCCTGCCATGTACAATGGAAGCAGTTCTGGGGATGTGTTTTAGCAGCATCGTGTCCTGGCATCCCACAGCCCTTGGTTCCTCCCTGTCTCCTTTCACCAGGCTCAGGAGAGTGACTTGACAGTGAGAAGGGTTAAATAAAAATAACATTGCTGCAAACTGACTCAATGAGATGGAGCGAATGTCGCTATTTCTGTTCTCTGACGTGTGCTGTGGAAGTGGGGTGATAGCAGAGCTGAGTAAGTTCCTAAGCAGAGAGAAATTAAGAAAGCAAGAAGATTGGCTCCAGCAACTAGTCCAGCTGCTGCTAGTACAGAAACTTGCCTTGTCTGGACAAGTTTTACTGACCCCAGTCTCTGGCTTCTGTCTCTTGCCTGGGGATGTTTTTGTGGCATAGCTGTTCCTCCTTTTTCCCCTACTAGTGCATTTTTGGTGTCAGTCTCCTTTCTCCTCCTCCTCGGCACTTGAAAGATTTCTGGGAAGGCTGTCAGTTGTTTCTTTTTGCTGCTGAGGGAAGGAGGTGAAGGAAGGCAATAATATCATTTTGGAGGCAGGGATAGGGAGAAGAGGGCAGGACAGGAAGAAGTGCGAACGCTGCAACTTGGGCTGATGTTTCTGTACTTTGTGCTAAAATAACCTCTTTCTGCTAGCAGGCAAATACTGATGTACCTGGCATCTGCCAAGAGTCCCTCCCCAAACCTGTGTGAAAGGTGCACTGATACACTATAATTTTGATGTTCTAATAGCCATGATTCTTCCTGAAAGAGTGTTGTTTTTGTTTAAAGTAAGCTCCTTGTTACTGCAAGGGCAGTTCTTTGTATGCAATCCATGGCTTTTCTTTTATTAATGCCATGTTGTATCACAATCTGAAACCAAAACTGGCCACTGCTTTTGTTTCTTTTTCAGCTGAGAGCTGTCTCAAACTGTGTATCAGCCAGTCAATTTTACTTCTAATACAAAGACATTATTCAACCTCCCTCCCAATTTAATCCTCTGTGTCTCTCATCTGAACCCATACAGCACATGAATAGAATGTCAGTTGCTCACAAATCCATTGCTGTGCAGGCTTTTATATAAACAAAATCCTAAGGATAAGCAAATGCCTTCCTTCTAATTAGCAGCATGTTTTGTGGTTCCATACATTCCAATATGTAATAGACAGCTCCAGTGCCTAAAATAATCCCAGGGAAAACACTTGTATGCCACGAAGATTGGGGTGGGAGGGAGAGGAGGCAGGAAAAAGTGTTGTCTGTGTTCTTGGAAGCCTTTTCTGTCTTAATTTGGATGCTGTCAGCTTCTTTTACACAAACATTACAGCATCCAAGGGGAATTAGAAATACTTACCCGTGACCACATCAGATTTAAGGTTTGTCAGGAGAAAGCAATGTAGAAGCAGGACCTTGGCCCCACTGCTTTCATTTTGGTTTCAGCATGCTGATAAATGCCTCCTAATGCTGGAAAGAGGTAAGGGTGACTGTCTAGGTGGAATACAGGAAATTTAAAAGTCTTACCTCATAGATTAGAAATGGGTTTTGGATCTGTAAAAGTGCTGTGTAAGTCCAAAGTAACAGTTACTGTCTGTTGTGGTGTCTCTAAAGTTACACAGCAGCTTCCCTTTTATACCAGTCTGCTATGAAGTGGTTAGGGACCACTTGGGACAGAGAGACAAAAGCGGGATGCTTCTGGTCAAATGGCTTTTAACTGAGATAATAGTGGTCAAATTGAGCCTTTTAACTTCAACAAGGTTTTTTTGTGAGTCAGCTTATCCCAGCATCTGTGGAAATAGGAAAGGCAATGGTTTTGGTTTGCATCCCAGCCTTTTGCACCAGTCTGTGCCATACCCAGTTCTGGGACCTCACTAACCTGTGCAGGGCTAAACAATTTGAAAGTCTGAGCTCAGGAGCCTAAAGGCTGGACGGCTGTAGAGCAGGAACAACAGCTGATCATGGGGCTTTTTACCTGTTGCTAAGTGGAATGTAATCTACATTGTCAAAATCCATCAGCTAAAGTTGTGATTTTGGGAAACAAAAACAAATGAGCTGTCTCATACAGCTGCATAATCTCCTTGAGGTGCAGATCTGCTGGCTGCACACAAACCAGTGCAGTCGTTTTGCCATGCAAAAGTACATCCTGGTTGCTAATACTTGCACCTTGGCCCATGAGGGAGGTGAGGACATAGGAGAGAGTCAATCTGATGAACCAGAAATGAGTTGCCAGTATTTAACGGTGAAGGTGATTAACTATAGCAACAACTTACTTAGGGGATGTGCCTGGACCTGTATTATCTGAAATCTGTAAGTCCAGATTGGATGCCTTTCAAAAGAAGGTGTTTTGGCTGAACTGCCAGTCCTTGGGCTTCATACAGGAACACAAAATATCCTGGCCTGTGCTGGACATGAGGTCAGACCAGCTCAAGGGTGGACAGTTTCTATAATACATCTCCTCTTCTGACTTTCTGCTGCTCTCCAGGCCACCACAGTGAGTTGGTGGTGCAATTCCACACCTCACAGAGAGGTCCTTCCCCATGACCCCTGTGCCCTCATACCCCTGGTGTGCAGACCAGTCAGCCTTCCCACCATTCTTGGGCAGCTCCCTTACACTGCTCAGTCATCTGAGAGATAATGACCATCATGATCCCCTGTGACCTCAGGCACCTTGGGAACCCCACAAAGAAGGGAAGACAAATGAAACATTTTCATCCCATCCTCCCAGGAGCTCCCAGAGGTGGACATCTGTGGCAGCATAAATGGTGGTGGGGAAGGAGGCCAGTGGTGAGCCCAGTCCATGTACTGGGAGCCTTCCCTTGTCTCTTGGCCAGTGCTGGCAGAAGTCGCTCTCATTAGCAAAGTATCAGGAAGGCACCAGTGGCAACTCTGCTGACAGTGAGCAGCTGTTCTGGTGGTGTCCTCAGGAGATGGGGCGCCTGCAATCTGAGATTCTCCCTTTTTCCACACAGAAGTAATTTCCCAAAATATTTACCTTGGTTTTGATCTTTGCCCAAAACTGAAATTTCTATTCTATGGCTGGAACAAAATTTGGATTTGGGAAGAGTGAGACTATTCACTCACCAGATGAGGTTGTGCACATGTAAAACGTTGGTATGGCTTTCTATTTGGTTTGGTTAGAGCAAAGATGTTGCTAAAAATTCAAATTTGAGAGTCTTATTTAAGCATTAACCTTTTGCAGTTGGTATAAGAGGCCCACATAAATGTAGTTACAAAGTATTATATTTTAATAAACTTGAATAGATTTTAAATTGTCAACTTCTAGGAAATTAGAAATCCCTGCATTTATGTCCTAAAATATAATGAAATGGGGTTAAAGCTGAATTTTTAACCTTTCTTTTCCTGCTGTTTTTTAAAATGTGTGATAACTTTCTTTTAATGTTGCAGCAGTAGTTTGTAGGACATAAATAAATGTGCTGACCATGAGAGTTGGAGTGGTGCATGGCTGACTGGAGAACTTCCTTCGCATCTCATCTCCAGGACACTGTCCTCATACCAGTGTTAGCAGCAGCCTCTCCAGTCCCCCAGGCAGTGCAGAAAAAGCCTAAAACTGTCTGTTTTCATCACACACACGGGGCTGTTTTAATGGAAAACTTGAGCCGCTGATATTTCCGTAGAGATCGTCTTAGATCCACGATAACACTTCTCAAGGACTTACGTCTTCAGTTTTCTTAGCTATTTTCTGCAGCTCCCTAAACAAAAATATCTCTGCTCCAAATTCAGAAAGGTCACTGTCTTCAACCACAAATTTAATTAACAGCTTTCCCCTTCTACAGACTTTTTCATTCCCCTCTTTAGTTAATTTTAACCCAGTGTCCCACATTAGGAGCCTGTATTTTCCACTTGAGGGAGTAGATGCTCACAGGAGTGGCCCCAGGGAAGCTCAGCTCAGTAAGTGATCACCAGTGGGAGCCAGGGTTATACACGGCACTACACCGTGGAAAGCTTCCCATCTCCTGTTTCAGACAAAATGTCTACAAAAACAATACTACTGCTTTGCTAAATTCCTGCATTCTGCAGATGGGAAGCTCGATTTCTACAGGGAAAGCCAGCCTGTTTTGGGGCAGCTCACGATGCTCTGTCTTTTTGCTGCTGCTGCTAATTTTTGTGAGCACCATAGAATACAGTAGAAAATTGAAACTGTGTGAAAGATCAACAAATCAGTGTAGAATGTCACGCAGCAACATCTGTTAACTTTGGCTCTATCTCATATCCTCCTGACCCCCTCCTTCCCAGCCACAAGTCTCCTGTTTTGTGAGAGCTCCGAGTGATAGGGACTTGGAGGGGAGGGGTGTGGAAATGTCTCGCTATTTCTCAGTGATCTGAAGGGCTTGCAAAAGTACCATCTGGAATGAAAGCTTAATGTTTGTGTGTTTCTGTATTTTTGGTTATGAAGCAAATGGGAATTTGCTGAATGAATTAATTGTATTGCTCTGTAAAAGTCTATCTTGAGAGCCATTATGTATGGGAGCTTACAGAGCCTGAAGAGAGGAAGGAAAGTGGCTTCCCTTTGTAATTAGGGCTTTCAGGAAATCATTGATTACAGAATCAAGTAGGGTTGCTCAGAGACTATTTGTTTGATAGTACTTCAGATAAATGAAATTTGTGCCTAATAATAATTTTGCTAGTGACACTGGAAGCAGCTGTACTCTCTGGTAATGGTACAATTACTCAATGGTAAACTTGCCCTGAATAAAGCTTCCCCCCTTCCTTCTTGTCCAAACAATTACAGCTAATGAAACATCACTTCTAATCTGTAGGTCCCAGTAAAAAAATGTAAATCATGGAGCGATGTAGCGAACAATATGTTCTTAATGGAATGGTGTTTGTCTGGACCAAGTTAATGCTTGTTCTTATATTGCATATAAAAAAAGTAAAAACAAAACCTTGACCCAGTCTGTAGAAATTTTTAACTTGTTTTTTTTTTTTTTCCAACAGGGTCAGCATATTTCATTAGCTCCCATTCAAAAGTTAGAAGAAACTTTGTATGAATATCAGCCTCTGCAAGTGGAGACATATGGACCACAAGTTCCAGAGGCTGAAATGCTGGGAAGGCTGGGGTAAGTAAATCAGCGCATTTTAATTCCCATTTCATGGCATTATAGCTGGGATTGTTACCATCTTCAGATTGCCAGGGATCTTTTTTTTTTTCTTTCTTTTTTTTTTTTTTTAAGGATCTTCACAAAATATTAGACTTCCTGCCCAACCAACATTTTGTTTGGGTGGATAAGCTGAAATTTTTGGTCCTCTTGCCTTTATAGATCTGTTGAGAGCTGGACTGGATTGCATTAGTGTTTTTAAGGTTGTCCTTGGCAGTCGTAGTGAAGTAGCTGTTCATTTTCAGTTGCACGGTATTAAAAAATAAATAAATAAAAATCTGGGGCTTAATTTACCCAGCTGTAAGCCAGTAAAAATATTAAAGTTGGGCTGTTTGCCATGGAAAAGGGTAGATTTACTTGTCGGCTGCTGTCTACAGTCAAACTGTGTTTGTGAGAAATGAAGCACAGAGCTTAAGTTTGTCAAAAAATATAATGCAGGGCTGGTCCAGCAGCTTGGCAACATCATGGTGTGCAGCCATGTTTGGAAGGGAGTTTGGGAGCCTTCTGTGCCTGGGTAAGGCAGGTTAGGAAGTCCAAAAGTGATGTGAGCCCTCTCTAGAGACGTGTTCGTAGCTGAAATGCCACCTGAAAACGTGTAGCTACTGGGGGAGTGTCACCCAGCTCATCATGGCCTGACTCTCAAGGTCATCAGCACTTCCAGTGCCTGGGAAACTGCACGGCAGAACGAATGTGCAGGTTGGCAAGGCAAGAAAGAGTTTAAAAAATAACAGTTTACGTTTGGCTGTGCAATCTGGGAAAACTGAAGCCACTAAGTACTGAACAAAGTTGAGGCAATTTAGTGTGCAGTTTCAGAGACCACTGAAATCCAAACAGGAATCCCGTCTAGTTCGCTGGCATGGGAGAAATTGTATCTCATCCAGGAAATGACAGAGGTAGATAGACTAAGTAAGGTAAATAAGCAACCTAATGGTGCTTCAGAAAACTGAAGGCTGTCTGGAATTGAGGCTGTCTCCATTTTTACTGTTTCTGTGTCCTCCTGATGCCTGTAATTTTTATTATCTGGTATTAAGCTTCTGCAACCAAGTATTAATTAGCAGTTTAAACTTGGGCAGAGCCTGGTTCAGCCTCCGCCACCTGTTTGGATGGAGCACAGCTGTGAGGGACCTCCAGTGTGAGGGGAGCTTGGAGGCCCCCTCAGCCTCATCACAAATGAGAAAAAGATGACTTGTGCAGGGAGGATTCCCTTTGCCTGTGCCCCATGAATGCTGGTGTGCAAATCCATCAGGAACACTGTCATCTCTGTCCATTGCATTTAATGGCACCGGTTCTGAGGCAGGCCAACACTTGGCAGAACAAAATCCTTTAAATCCTGCAGTTGCACTGCAGCATCCATGTGGGAGTGTGTTCAGAGGAGGGTTTGCAAACAATGCCACAGTCTTTTCTTGGAGACACTTTTAAATGTGCCATTTTCCTCCTGCGAGCAGGAACAGCCAGGCTTGTTGGGCTTGGCTCTGGAGGTGATGAAGGAGTTGAGGGGTGCGGGGTGGCTGCGGCAGCAAGGGGATGCCCACCCTGCAGTGAAGCTTCCCTTTCTGGGTTTTCCTCCCCC
>VXAZ01001979.1:2623650-2665968 GCA_013399875.1 Gymnorhina tibicen | reverse complement strand
GGGTGGGTGGGTTGGTGGTGCCCACCAGAAGAGTTCTTCTGAGTCCCGAGGCTCTTTGCCATTCCAAAACAAATACATCAGTGCTGCGGGTTCCCAGCCAGTACAGCTCTAACCCTATTCCATGGGGTGTCTGAAATACCTTCAACCGTGCAGGGCTGTTGGTTTATATATTTGTGTTTCTGTGTTTATATGAACTCATGCGCATTTCCTGTTGATGATGAATGCTTAACTAATGTGCCTCTGTCCCTGCTTTGGGGCTTTTCAGGCAGCTGCATACAGCTGCCTGGGTGAGGCAGAAGAGCTGGGCACAATGTAAACCTCTCCAGCTAAAGATTTTTAGTTTCCTATTCATTTGCACTTATAAAAGGCCAAGCTGGACGGGGCTTTGAACCACCTGGCCTAGTGGGTGGCATCCCTACCCGTAGCAGGGGGAGTTGGAACTAGATGGTCTTTAAGGTCCCTTCCAACCCAAACCATTCTATGATTCTAAATGTATTTAATTACTTTTTTTTTTAATTTTAGTTTTTCCCTCTTTTCATTTTCCTGTTAATAACTTTGCAGTCTGGCTACTTATTGCTGCCAAATAGTTCTCTCCAATGTACAGGCTGTTATCTGAGTTTCTGGAGCCAGAATTATTGCAAAGACACTGTCAACCTGGTGACTTAGAATTCACTTCAGGTAGCATAATTTATTGACTTTTTTTTTTTTTAAATGCAGTTTTTTATCTTCAAAACACTCAGTAGAATGAGTTTTTGGAATATTCCTTAACCTCTTACCTTCTGCAAGACTTGCTTTAAGTTTCAAAATTTTTTCCTTTTTCTTAGTGAATTGCTGTAATGAAGGACACAGCTGGCAAGAAGGTTTTAGCAAAGAGCAAGAAAAAGGGTAAATCCTTAAGGGATCATGTAGAACATTTGTAAGGAATCTTTTATAATCTAAAAAAAAATGCTTTTTAAGATGACTTTTATTATTTGCTTATTAGGCTTTTCAAAAAACGTCATGAGCAGACCATAAACTTGATTTTGCATTTTTCCACTGCTCTTCTGTGTGGAGTTTGCATATTTTGCAAAAAAGGAAATTTATGTTCAAATTGTTCTTACCAATTTGTTTTCAATTTCCCCCAGGGATGTAAATTTTCTTTTCTTTTTCTTAAGTACTGCAGAAAAGCATTAACATCCTTATGCACTTTTTTTGTTATGGTATTGGAAATCTGAGAATAATGAAGATTTAGATTTTTTTTTTCCCCCCCAACACAAATGATTTTTATAATGTGTAGGGGTTTGTGTCCTTCAGCCCCCCATAAAGGTCACTTTGGTTGTTCAGACTCGAGGACCAGCTCATGCCTCTCTCAGCTGTCAGATGGAAACGTGACTTGGAAAAGGGGAGAGGATGTGTGAGAGCATCTCCCAAACATGTGGTGCTGCCCTTGGAGGAAAGTGGGGTCTTGGATCACTGGAACGTGCCCATCCTGGGGGCAGCTTCTGCAGCTGCCTGTCCCTCCCCGATGACTAACAGCCCTGGGTCTGTGTGCCTTTGTCACTGCTCTAAATTACTGGAGTGTTCAGGGACGTGCTTCGGGAAACGGTTGGTTTCTGCACGGAGCTGAGGGCAACCTACTGATACGTTTGGAGAGAGAGATCCCTGTCTTGTCAAGGGCACAGCTGGCACTTCTGCTGTCACCACAAACTATTCGTTTGGTACAGTTTAACTGAAGTGGGAAGTGTCACCTTTTGGTTCGAATTGGTGCAAATCTGTTGAATTGCCTTTTGGGGAGCAGAGGTGTGTGGCTGCAAGAGAACATGAGGAGCACCCGGACGCTTGGGCACTTGCTGCTGTTACTTGGAGGTTTTCTTAGATGGGCAAAAAAGCCCTGTCCCTCTTTCTTTTTTTTTTTCCTTCCTGATGTTTTCGCTGAGCATGCCGAATTTGTGTGGTTGGAGGTCTGCATTTTTCTTACTGGAAAACAAAAGGAATGAAAAATATAACAAACTGACATGCCAAGTAGTGAAAGAATAACCCCGGGATGGGGACGGAAAGTGGTGTGTTGCATTAAAAATGTATGTTTGGTACGTAGTTTTGATTCTAAAGAAAAAACAAAACAAAAAAGCCCCTGAGGATCCAAATGATGTTTTTTTGGAGGTCCTGAAGAATGTAAAGACATTCTTGGCAGTAATTGTAAGTCTGTCTAACAGGAGCGGCCACTCGGTGGCCACCAGGTTTTACAGCTGTGAAGAGCCAGACACAAGCTACTTAAAAACTGACTATAAATTGAAAATCTGCTTATGTGATTAACATTTTGGATAAAGATACGTGAACTTCATGACTCAAAGTTTAGAACCAGTCTCTTGTAATCCAGAGTGGATCATACTCAACACACTGCCAGTCGTATCCTCACCATTCTCAGAAAATTGAGGTAATTTACAAGTCAGGTTAAAAATTTCTATTTGCAGCAGACCTTGTAATCAAGTCAAGCCTGGGCTGCTTAAAATAAAATTGTGTTTGACTGCTTAGCTTTGGAGAGATCCAACCTGAATATATATATGTGTGCATATGAAAAATCAGGTTTGCTCCAAAAATCTTTTGTTTAGGGAAAAATGTGACTTCCCTTTGATCTATCAACTTGTTTTCATGTGTAACCACATTGTTATGGAGCACCCCAGTTAGTGTTTTGTTTAAATAAGATGCAGAAAATGAAGTTCAATAGTGAACACTAATCTAATGAGGATAGGTAATACACTTTGATAAATTAAAAGTTAAATCTAAACAGAATGTCATTTTAAGAGTTGAAGGGGTAAGTACTGAAGCAGAGTGGGAGTGCTGTGAAAATCTGTGCATACAATGAACATGTTTTAGCCCACTGTGCTTTTTCTTACAAACAACTGGATTGATTCATTCCTTTTTTCTTAGTGTAGGACAGCTCAGGCATTTTAAATTTCACATTAAGATGAGGTTGGGTTTCATATCTGTTAGAGCTTTGTTAGTGTTTAATTTTTAACCTTCACTTCAAGTGGAAAATTTCTGCATATTTCTTTGTTGTACAGTGTTGTAGTGTAATTTGAAACACATGTAGAGTTCTGGCACTTAATCTAGAAATGACTCGTGTAACTTCTCTGCTGTCAGTCATTGTGATTTTTTTTTTTTTTTAAGTGAGGCAATAGTCAGGATGGTCTCCAAACTACTCTTACAGCAGAGCTGAGTTGGTCTTTGCCTGGATTAGCTTCTGCTAGAAACTTGTCAGTGTCTGTGTAGGGTTCAAGACAGTGAAATAACTGAGAATTGATTTTGAATGGGTGACAGGACCCGCTGGGCTTTAAAAGTCATAGCAGGTGATTTTTCACATCTGCTCTGTCACTGGGGTATGCAGATATTTCTTGAATCTTGGAAAAGGAGAAAAGCCGCAAATGAAGGGCTGATTTGATCTGCTTTGGCCCATTGGTTTTGAACACTGAATTCATTCTGCTCCTTTTCATGGAATCTAGTCTCTCAATAAGCTTAGTAGTCAGAGTCAAAAGATTGAGTAAGAGCAAGGAAAGCTTGTCTTGCTTTGGAGGGCACATAGAGGGCTACACTCCTTGCAGGAATTCTCTTGCCTACCAAGGCATATGGTCTGAATTTCCCAGAGTCTCCTGTTGCAGGGCCTGATCCTCAGCAGATAGATTTCTGTCTGCTGCAAAGCGTTTTGCATCGGGTACCTAATGAATGGGAATTGGCAGGTAAGGAGCGATTATTTCTTTAAAGACTCAGCTACATTTCCATACAGCCTTTTCTTTTTTGTTCATTTTATCATGAATAATTGGATAAAAACCTGTGAATGGCAAAACAAGTACTGTGTGGGTGCCCTTTTTTGGAATAGTGAATATGGCCAAGTGTGCTGTCTCTTTCAAGACAGGAGGGGACAAGGCAACAGAACTGCCTGTAAACCATCTTAATCTGGTTTGATATAGAAACTGTCTGGCATTGCTTTAGCGTTCCACAGAAATTCTACAGGCTTCATTTTAGGATTTTGGAAGGACGCAAATTTAATATAGAGGAGGTAGATTAGCACCAATTTTTCCAGCTGAATGGAAATCAAGGAGTGCAGCCTTCAGTACGTCTGAAATCTTACTGTTTAAGAAATCAGCTTTCTGGCAAAAAAGTCTATGAACATTTCAAACGACACCCCGTAGAATATGGTGTTTTGCATGGAGCTCTTCTGTCAAGGTCATTAGCAATTGAATATATTAAAAGTGGACTGCTTATGAAATGGAGAGTTTTGCTTCCTGCCCGCCCACCTGTGGGTATAGTGTGGGTTCTGTAACTGTAAAAGGTCTCAGGAGGCTAATAAAAGCGGAGAATATGGAAAATATATAAAGAAACAAAGAAGGAAGCCTGCATATACCACGCAGTTTCTTATATGTAAAGCTTGGCTGTAGCTGTGTGTGTACCACTAAATTAACCTCGAAAGCTGGCCGTGACAGCAGAATGTCCATGGTGATTGTTTGTGTTGGCGTTTGGCTTCAAAATTAACTCATCGATCTAACACGAGTCTCTGTGCTCAGAATACCGGTCTGGTAATGTTTTTTTACTTTTTCATGTAATCATGGAAAAAATATGTTTCTGCTCCAAGCAGTTGTCAAACAAGCTTCTTTCATCGACAATCAGACACAGGGCAGCTGAGTAAGGCTGTTTAGTCTAGAGTAAATACTCGGGAGATTACAAGGTCGCTGTAGGAAATGTAATTATACCATTTATTCCAGAATAGTCTTTCTGTAGTGTGGGCTTGTTGAATACTAAATCATGCATTTATTAAAATACTTACAATATGAAGAGGAAAAAGAATTTCAGAGCCTTAATGGAACGGAGATTTGTCTGCAAACTGTGCTATGGGATCAAGCAGTAAATATTTAAAATTACTTCAAAAAATCAGGGTGGTAATATTGGCTTTATTATTGAGAATTTGTAGGAGGCAAACCCTGAGTTGTCACTGCAGGTGTGGAGGCAGTGCTGCTAAGTGAGCAGCTGAAAGGTGTCAGGCAAAGCTGTCTGCTGATGGATTATAATGTGTCAGGAGGCATCCAGCAATTGTGTGGGCCAAATGCCCTATTTTCTGTGCTCTTTGTGTTTCAGCAAATCAAAGCCTTGTTACTACCAGCCACTTAAAAAGACCTGATTGTCTGTGACAGTTCTTATCTGTTATTGAAAGCCCTTCTTTGCTTTCATCCTTCCCTCCATGCCCTGCATTGATATTGCTATTGATGTCTGGTTCTCTTGTGACTTTATATGAACACAGACTTTCCTCCTTAGCTGCTGTATTTTGGTAGAAGTTAACTTTAGGGCTTCTGTTGCATCTCTGAAATTATGTGGTAAATTTGAGATCAGTGGTTTTTGTGCTGAGTTATTTTCTTTTTCTCTACATTTTTCCTTCCTTGCTTCTCCTGCACTCTATCAGGTTGCCTTTTTTGAGTCTTTCTCTGGCTCCTCAGCCAGATGGATAATTGCACTGGGAATTGTGTGATTGCCACAAGAAAAACAATACATTTTGCACATGCAGGAGAGATCTGTCCTGATTATCTCTCACTTCAACAACAGGAGGGCGTCAGTGTCCTCCAGCTTTTGTAGTTCTTCCTGGGACAGAGCCCCCAAAAGCTTTCTTTATGCCCAGTGTTGGAGTACAGAGGCAGGAACACCTCAGTCATGGGGGGCGAAGTGTGTCTGATGGAGACTGTGGGAGCTCATGGAAGTCCATTGCTGAGCTCCTCCTCTTCATCAGCATCTGGGCATTGCCCCTGCTCTGTGCTTGGCTGTCAGGAGAGATGGTACGACAAGGACTTGCTCTGGGGCAGTCTAAGAAAACCCTGGCATGTTCTCCTGAAGGGTCTATTTGGATGCACTTATCCTAAACTGTTTAGTCTCAGATGTAGATGATGAGCATCCTCTTTGAATTTGCCTTCTGAAGCATTTGTAAAAATTGGTTGCAATAAAAATTTGAAAAGGAAGTGTGGAAAGCAGGAGAGAGAGGCTTTTGGAGCCCTCCAACACTGTTGTTTTAAGAAGGGGGGGTTATGTAAAATGAAAATATTTATCCAGAGACAGCCAGAAAAATAGACTCCTAAAGAGGAAAATAAATGCATGCATCATCTTGACTCTGACACTGATAAATACAGTTGTAAAGCAGCCTTCTTGATGAAAACTTTGTTCAGGTATCAAATGGCTGAAAAGGTAAGTTATGAGTTTCCTTAAATAGCAGAGGGAAGCACGGCGAGGGTGTCTTGCTAGAAGCTTTCTGCAGCTTTTGAAGCAGTAGTTTGTGATTCTTTAACCCCCTTCAGATGGCTTTGTTGAAGGAGTCTATAATGTTTAAAGTTTCTCCAAAGAGTGCTTAGTGGTAGGAGTGAGGGATCTGTTCCTGGAGGAGCGTGTCACTTGCCAAAGTCAGTAATTCCATTGATAAATTTCATCCTATGTATGTAACTGCTCTCACTCCTGGTAGTGATGGATGACAAGATTTTTAAGGGTTGGGCTGGTAGTCTCTGTTTTCTTATTTTGATACTGACCCTGTGGTCCCTTAGATTAGATCACACTGGAGGGAAAAGTGGAACCGGAGAACTTTTCTTAAGAGTTAATAGTATCCCATCACACGTGTGTTCACTTCTATATTTTTCCCAGTTTCCTTAAGAAAACAAAAACAAAAAACCAAAACATCCGAGTCTTCCACACCCCTAAGAACTGGAGTTTCTGGCTCCTTCCATTGCAGCGGTTTGTGCACCTGTCCTCGATGGCCATCATGCTTGGTGGAGCAGCAGAGATTTTAGGGGTAACTGAGACCAGAGCTGCTACACAGAAAGGAGTGGTTGGATATGGAGGGGGGACCCTAGAAGTACCTTGACTGAAGCTCTTTGGATCTTTGAAATTGGAAGATGTCCAAGGACAGGTTAAAGGTTATTATCCCAGGTGCCTTTTGTAGTTAGAGACTTGTCTGTGTTGGGTCAAGGGGGCAAAAAACAGAATGTGTTTCCTATCATGCATTATAGCTATTTTTGAATTTTTTTTTTGTTAGTAGTGCTGCTTACAGGGATTTGAAGAAAGTACCTACAATTAAAATGGTTGGCTGGAGATTATGTACACACACTTAGGAACCAATTTCATGGCTTTGGTTTTAAAGCCTTGCTAGTAGTTAGTTGAAAACTGTTCTAGGTAAACAAGACATGTTGTGCCAGGCTTCCAGAAAGAATTGAGTTGTTCATTTCTCCCTCTTCCAAATTGAAGCATTTGAGTTAGGCTGTGTTTCTAATAACAAAGCAGAGGTTTGAACATAATGGGACTTCACAGCTGAACTATTGCTCAGGCTTGAAGGTAACGCCACCATATTTTTGTTTCTTTAACTGGTATTAAATGTAAAAACATAAATCCTTTTCAGTGGGAGAGGAGAAGGGGAGATGGTTTTCATTTGGCATAATTTCCTGTGAGACGTGGTTCTAAACAAGGCCCATATTTACACAAGACAATACAGTTTTACATGTATGGTATATCCAGCACGTTTTAAAATTGTTTAGCCAGCCCCGGGTATTAAATAACTTCACAATAAATGTGTTTAATAAAAGTAGATGAAGTTTGAAATAATTTTTTAATAATTTTACAGTAGAAACACCAGTTAAATCAACCCCACTGCAGTAATAAATGTCACAAAAACAATTAATTATAGTTGCTTGCCACTGCAAAATCAATTGTGTAACTGTTCTTCTAAAAGTGACTTTTACATTACTAAATCCTAAACACTACACTTCTGTAACTTGTCAGAATCAGGTTTTGGTTAATAGATATTTTCAGTGATGTAATGGGAACTTCTGGCATGGAGTCAGAATATAATGGACTGTGATTAATGTTTTAATAAGCACTTTTCTTCTACTTATGATGCAGCAGTGAAATGGTTTCCTGCTTAGATTGATAGAAAAGCAGGTGTGCGTACATACTTTTTTCTTTCAGTAAGAATAAGTTTTTCAATGCTTCTGCTTGAAAACATCTAATGTTTTTCCTTGAGTCAAATGCTGCTGATTTGGGGGTTTCAGTTTGTTTGTTTTAAATCCAGCTATTGCTGATATTTGTCAGTTGAAAGTGGAGGGTGCCATGGAAACCTTTTCAGTACTTAAAGTAATTGCTTTGCAAAAAAGGAAACTCATTAGTTTAAAAAATAGTTTTGATACATTGACATTTTCTGCAGTGAAAGGATTTGTTTAAAATAGTGTTGGAGTAACTCAAAAGTGTGCAAGAACAAATACAGTGTTGAAAATATTAGCAGGTTGGATTTATTATGAAGGTTGATGTAATACACTTGGTACATGCTTGCTTAATTTTGTCCTGAAAGTGGTTGTGTTTTTTTCTGTATTTTAAATATTTTTTAAAAAATAAATAAATAAAAAGGTATTTTAGTCACTGCTTTTAATGACCCATCAATCCAGATTTGTTGCAGGCATAGCTTGTTTTGCTTAGGGATTCAGTCAGCTGTTGTTCTGATGGTCTTTCTTCTAAGATGATGCTTAAGGTGAGCAAATTCTTCATGTTCTTAACACCCTACTGATACCTGGTGGTGGTTGTGCACTTGGTCTCCACTATTCCTCTGCAGAGGAATATATATACATAGGAAAATTATGTATGTATATAACCACGGAGCATGAGGACTGTCGTCTGTGGAAAACAAAGCAGTCTCTCTTTTCTTTTCTTCTCCTCTGTCCTTGTAGACTCGATATTTACAATGGATATACCTGTGATGAGGAGAGAGGAGGGTGAAACCTGTAGAAAGAGGAGGTCCCGTGTCTTGCTGGCATTATTCCACTAGACTGGATTCCAGGCACCTCTGCTCTCTCACTTCTGAGAGCCGGGTGAGCCTTTCTGGAAAGATGGAAAAGGTGCTGTGGTCCTGGCTCCAGTGCAGGCGCTTTTCTCTCGTCTCCGGAATCTGTCGACATTAATTGAGATTCAAGATAATAGTTTCTCCATCTCTTTGTTCTTTCCCCTAAACCTGGGAATCTTACTGACTCCTCTGTTCTCAGGAGCATCGACCCATGCTTTAATTTTTCCATCAACTTTGGAAAAAATGCAGATATCAGCATACTTGTGTTTTTAATATTTATTGAGAATTTACCAAGCAGCCTCTATACCTTGGTTTTGTGCCAACTCTCTCTGCTGGGGTAGTGTCTGCCTTGCACAGAGAAGGTTACTTATGGTTTCCTTTATTTGCTACTGCTGCATTTCTCTAGTTCTCCCTTAAAAGATGCAGGAGGTGAGTGCTGGCTGCTATCTTTATTCCCTGACTCTCTTCCAGAATTCATGAGGAAATGCTCCTGAATAAAGCCAAAAAAAATCTACACCTCTTCTCCCCTTCCTGTCATTAGAAGGTTCTCTCTCTCTCTTCCCCCTCTTTTCACATCTAGGCCCTGATGGATTGGGCAGACTTCTTGCTCTGTGGTCATTGATTCTACTAATTGTCAAAAACTATTCCAGAAATGAGAGAGAAGAGATTTTGCACTCTGAGGCCATCTCAAAACTTGGAAGCATAAAGGCTCTGCTGTTCCAGACTCTCTTCAGCACACAGTTAATTTTGGAATGAAAAGTCCCACAGATATAAAGTCTGCAAACAATCTGAAATATGGAAACCATATCTTGCCTTTTTATTTTTTCCCTTGTTCCATGATGTAGGTGCATCCTGCTTTTTTTCTCACCAGGAGCAAGGCAAATATTGTTGTGAAGGTGTGACTGCAATGAGGAGTTTGCTTTCAGGAGTCTGCTGTGACTGAGCAGTCCCTTGCCTTGAGCAGTCCAGGCCATAGGATCCTTCTTGATCTTTTGGCTTTTGTCTAAGAGCAGTCACTGAAGTTGATACTTTTGTATTTTGCATTTATTACTTCTCTCTCTCTTTTGCTTACCCAGAAATGATGTATAGACTTTTTTTTTAGGTCTGCTGTATTTACTCAATTTATCCAGGCCTTAAATGTGCTAGTAAAAGCTTGGGCTAGCAGAAGAACATACAAAACTGGTGTTGTCCAATTCTACAAACACCTGAGCAATCG
The DNA here is from genome assembly GCA_013399875.1 of Gymnorhina tibicen. Classification (NCBI taxonomy): domain Eukaryota; kingdom Metazoa; phylum Chordata; class Aves; order Passeriformes; family Artamidae; genus Gymnorhina; species Gymnorhina tibicen. The sequence goes on along the minus strand of VXAZ01001979.1, from coordinate 2,655,925 downwards.
ACAGTGTCATAACAGACCCTGGAGATGACAGCAAAGATAGCTCAGTGCAGCTCCCTCCTCACCATTTTCATGAGTTCTCAAAGTTAACACCTCCAGACTCCTTCCCTGCCTTCTCCAAAGAGCTGTAGGAAGTTCACATGTTCCCTGATTTGTTTTTGGCTCAGGTGTCAAAGCACTATTCTAAAAAATTCCCACTGTACTTGTTTGGGTGCTGAGGGTAGTAGGTTTAAAAATAAATAAAAGCTCCACATAGGTCCAGTTCTGCTCCTGGCCCTGGCAGAGGAATTTGTAGTGGCTTCAGTGGGAACAGGATTAGACCTTACAGAAGTGCCTTTAATGTTCCTGCCCTTGGGCAGTCTGGGTGGATGCTGCTGCCTTTTGCAACACAGTGGATGAACTGTGTGCGCTCACAGGCTCTTCCCTGTAATTGAGGAGTGTGCTCACATGGCTCAGGGATGTTTGCAAATGGAGCAAAGGAATGCAGCTACCTGTAGGACAGAGGGTGGGCAGTGGAGCCCCGTGCTGGTGCTGCAGGCTCTTCATCCCCGAGTTTGTAGGCATTTGGCTTTTCTGGGAGCTGTTGGCTGCTGGTTGATTTTCCTGTATTTCGAAACAAATGCTGAAAACTTGCCTGGAGCTCTCTGCTCAGATCAGCTGCCCATATGTACTACAGCAGCAGGTTTTACAGGCTGTCTGCCCTGGGAATTGAAGACCAGAAAAAGAAAAGAAAATCAATGTATTTTCTTTTAATGCTATTTTTATCCCCTTAGAAAAAGACTTTATGAATGGGGCTAGCCAATAGATGAGGTTTCAATGCTCGTGTGTGGGTCCATTTCATGTCTTCCTCATGCATGTGTGCATTGTTTCCTTTCTTTTTCTCTCTCCCATTGGTGCTTTGGTTAATTATCTGAAAAACTGGAAATATCTGATTTGAAATACCAGCATTAGGTTCTGGGAAGTAGTTGCTACTTCCAGTAGAGAGAACCATGTAAACTGGAGTGGCTGGGTGGAGGTGACAGTACAGGCTCCTGGTGTCTGTAAAAAGCAGTGCATCCTCTATTTTGGGCTGCTTTGAAGGATGTTATTTGCAACAAATCCCAGAGTTTTTGTTGACTCATGACTTATATTTTGGTTTTATTCAGCATTTTTTTGTCCTTTGAGGGCTCCAGCAGCTGAAACAGCATCGTCTTACCACACGGCAGTTTCAGCTGAGCCTGGTGTTTGAAATGGCAACACTGCTAAATGTTTGTGACTTGTTTTTAGAACACCATTTCAGCTGCCAGTTTCCTTGAGAAAGCAAAAACAATATGAAAAGCAAGAAATACAAATAAAGGAGAGGCTTTAAAATATTCCTGATGTAAAAAAAAACCCACCAAAAAACTAAACAAAAAACATTCAGAAGACATGCTAAATTTAGCAGAATTTCTTGAATAGGAAAGTGACATCTAAATAAGCATGCATGTTCCTTGATTCCCTTCGCCTTTTCTCCAGCCTGCACATAAACTCAGTGATTAAATTCTCCCTTAATGAGTTCTTTCCAAAAATTTTGCTTTTCCTCTGATAAAAGGTTTGGGTGCTCCCAGAAGAATAGCTGCCACATGGTGAGGGGTAGATATAGGGGAGGATGAGAGTTCCCCGAAACTCTGCTTCCTGCCAAAGTGGTGAAGAAACTGCAGTGGTACCATTAATTCTTCCAAGCAGAGGGGAGGATTTAGGGCACCAGGAATAACTGCTTTGAGGGGATGATCTGTGCGCCCAGGAAAGCTGTCATTTCTGCTGGAATTATTTTATTGATACATTTGTTTGTGCATGCCTCTGTGTGTATGCAGGTATTGTGATGGATCATTTTACATTTACAATGTGATAACTCCTTGCTGTTATTGCTCTTGTGTTATTAGGTGTTCTGTAGGTCTGACAATGCAGTGATTTTTTTCAGCAAGTGCAGCTGAAGCTCAGTGTTTTGCCCCAGAAAAGAGAAGGTAACGCTCAGAGAAGTCACTGCAGAAAACCAGGGTGAATTCTGAATTCCCCTGCTCAATACTACTTTGTGCCTGTACCCACCTCCTTACCTCCAGAAGCAACCAGAGCTCAGGTTTTGTAAGTCAGCCACCATTATCTGTGTTGTTTCCAGTATTAATTAATCTGTGGTGCTGTGTTTGTGTGACCTGTTCTTAGCTCCTGGCTGTGTGACCTTTGCCATTAAGCCGTCCCTAGCTGGAAAACATCCACGTTAGTAAGTGCTACAGATTAGCCTGAATCATTTATCCATTTTCCCAGCCCCCTCAGATTTTTTGACAGATGTACATTCTGCAATGGGTGACTTTAATATTTTCTTTCAAATAGATGAAAGTTGTTGAGTATCACTAGGATAAAATGAGATCCCTGCAGGGAAAATACCTCTTTGGATGATGAATCCCCATTTACACTTACTTCTTAAGATCTATCAGTTTAAATCATGCTTAAATTTTTTTTTTTTTTTTGCATAGCACTTATGAAAACTAATTTGAATATGGTACTTAAAAATAATAAATTACTGCCTGCTTTTGTTGTAAAGCTAAAGGTGAGCTTGAGCTTTTCATTGGGGTGTGTCACTGAGGGGTGTGTTAGCTCTTGAGGTGAAGCAATGTTAGTTGTTGGGGTGAAGAAATTGGAGATCAATATTGATTAAACAAATCCATCGCTCAGGGTAGAATATTTTCAGTGGCAGTGCATTAAATGGACAGAGCATATAGTGGGAACTTTGGTACTCTAGGGGGATTCAGGGATAATAGTTCTGATGCAGAAGGATAGGTAACTCAGAAAGAAGACCCATAGGATTCTTCTGGAAATATTACCAGATTATTTTCCTTGAAAAAATTGAATGGTTTCTGTACAAAAAATGAGGAGTTTACATTGATACAGATTTAACCTCCATAAAGAGTTATAGGAAAATCATACAAAACTCATGGTGAAGTGTGTGTGTGGCTATATTTGAGATGGCTCCTAGGGCCGCCCAGGCTCATGTGTGCTCCAGCCTACGTTGGAGTAGCACAGAGGTGGTCTGGGAAGAGCCAGTTCTGCTTCCCCTGTGGTTTTTGCTCTTCCATGGCTCCAACTGATAGAACCTTTGTAGTACAAGAAGTTCTCACTCACAAAGGGCATCAGGTTAGCCTTTAGTAGATTTATGTGCCATAATATTATTTAAGCCTTTGAAAACCTGTGCAGCGCTCGTGAGGCAGATAATGCAATATTTTTATGGGGCTACTTCAAAGGGAGCTCCGTGGAGTGCTGGCCCTGCTGCTGAGAGATCAATACAGTCCTGTGCTCTCTGCCCTTCAATCACATCAGCAGCCTGTCAGATGTGATGCACTGCTCCACCAGCTCAATACAAACATCAGCTTGATTCTGGTAGGAAAGAGGTTTTATTGGACCAAACCCCCTTTCTCAACAGAATGTCCGAGTGCCTTTGGTGCTTTACTTCAGAATAGGGCTGTGCCCAAATAGAAGTGACTTTTTTTTTCTGTTATGTGCTCTTCAGTACTGCTCAGGGACTTAAAATCTGTGGAGTGTGGGTCCACAGAGACCCTGACGTTGTTTCCCAGTTATGCATCCAGTGAGTGCTCCCAGTTCCTGGCTGCCACCTGGGAGAGCTGCATTACTGGTCTAGCTGCTTTTAACAGTCGATTACTGGGAAGGGCGTTTCGATAGAGGAGTTTTTTCATTCCTGCATTACCCACCATGCTGCTTTGTGTTCGTGTTTTAACTGGAGAACTGCATTAAGCACGTTGTGTGTGTTACCCTTCTCTCCTCTGCTGCCTTTAATCAGGAGGTTTATACATTGATGTACAGCAAACATTAAATTGGAGCTAATGGGAAATGGGTTTGAGCCTGACTTATAATGACCATAAAATGTGATGAGATCTGGCAATTGACTTATGATGACAAAGAGTGGCATGACATGTAATCTAGTGACATCACACTGAATGCTGTTTCACAGAGCACTAACATTTTAGGTAGCCTTAAGATAAAAAGCTTGCTTATAACACTCAATGCATAAACATGCATATACCTGTTTATGGCAGTACGTTAAAGCAGTGGCCCACGCTACTTCTTACATTTCGTATTACAGCAAGGAGCTTATCTATCTTAATAATATGAGAAATTAAGCAGTTTAAGAACACAGAGCAGGAAAAACATTCTACAGGTGTTTTTGATGATTGAAGACTAAAGGAGTTTCATAATGAAGTAGCAAATTGCATGAAAGAGGCTAAACTTCAGTACAAAGTTAGGCTATATTTTAATGTTCCAGGGGAGTGTATACTAATAGAATAATCACTCACCTCTTGTCTTGCAGCTTTTGACTTGACGTAGCCATGGAACTTCCCTTTAAAGCACGGTAATTTCTATATAAGCTGTTTGATCTGTCAAGTAAGTGTAGGAGCTTGTGTCAGACTTGAAGAAAGGAGCAGATTCAGCTCTGACAGATGATGCAAATACAGCGAAGTTAATTGACTTTGCCAGGGGAGAAAATTCTTCCTCCCAGTTATGTCAAATGCCAGACAACTTTCCAGAGGTGTGGAGGGAAACACGCCTAGAGGACAAAATTGACACTATGCTTTTCTAGTAGTGGGTGCTTGCTCTGCTTTATTTTTATTTTTAGCTTTTTTATTATTTAAGCTTTCAGGGATAAAATAATAAAATCAACTAGCTCAACTGCCTCTTTGTTTGAGGGTTCTCAGACCTCATAAATCCATTGCCCCTCTGTGGTCCTCTAGGATTTTCTGCCTGGTTTTGTGAAGATAAATACTTTCAGGAGACTCTATGAAACAGGGAAGTCCCGGGCTTCTTATTTTTCTGCCAGTGTTAGGTGTTCTGCTTCTTTGGCTTCATCTTGGCATAATTTAAATGCTGTCAGAGTCAACAGGTTTCTGTCACATTCTAAGATTTTAGTATTTGGAAGGCAGAGGAGAGGACCAGGCTTTTGACTTTGTTCGCTGGTCCCGTGTCAGACCTATAGCCTGTCTCATGTATGAACCTCTGCAGTTTTGTGTTCCAGCACCACATGATTCTTCTACAGAAATTTCCTGTCAGCGCAGAAGGAGCCAGCGAGGCTGTCATGGTAGGGGTTATTGTCTAGAGAAATAAAACTCCCCTTTTCTCCACTCTGACACCTTTTCCCCTTCAGCCCCATTTTTGTTTTTAGTTCATGGGTTTTTCCACTGCAACTCATGATAAGTGTTACTGCCAAGGGATGATAAATAAAATAAATAATAAAAAGGGATTGATGTAGGCAACTTTTTATTCTCTGTCACCTTCTTGTAAGGTTGTGATGGACGGCAGGGCATTGGTGGGCAGGTCATGCACAACCCTCCAGTTTTGTTTCACAGTGAAGGTAGAATCAGTTCAAATGTCCTTTTCTTTCGTGGCCCAAATCTACTCTATATAACTGGCCTTTTTGTGTCTCACTGTTCAGTAACTGTTACAGCTTTTTTGAGAACATGTTGGTAAATCTGACAGTGTTTATATTTTATGTGGTTAGGTTTTTTGCTTGTTTATTGCTGGGTTTTGCCTTACAAAAGTGCCTAGGAACATAATTGCAAGTCCATCCCTAGAACAGTGTACAACAGCTCAGAGGTGTGTGGAACAGTCCCGACCTCAAGTGGATGATGCCATCTTTAAAAGAGAATAGTTAAATAACATGCAGTGGTAGCAAACTATCTCCCTTTTATTCCTCCTGCACTTGACTCTCTTCCTGCTAAATGTGGCAATACTGTCAAAACTTCTCATTCTTTTGGCTTCTCCCTGTCAGTGTAACTGTTCCAGACCTTTCAGTAGCCAAGAACTCCGTTTTGTTTGTGGGTTCCAAATTTTTACTCATCCTTGCATCTGGTTTTGTTGCCTTAAACCCCAGATACTTTCAGATTGACACAATATTGATCACAGTTGCATTTGGTTTAATTTGAGGTTAGTTTACATGAGTCAGTGATGAAATTGCATGTGACACTTTTTTGGACATCGGGAATTCATTATCTTTAAAATTAGTTTTTGAGAAACTTTATTCAGCCACTAAATATACTTTTATTAAAACAAGCCCTTAGTATGCATAATTGAGATTTGGAATCATGGTGTTTGTTTTTTCACATTTCCTGGAGTGTGCTTTCAGTTTAGCTAAACTAAACACCATTCTATTTAGGGCATAATTTTAAGAATATTTCTTGTAATTCTGGCAGCAAATGCTGTGACATTATAATTATGCCATAAGCATTCAATGTTTATCCATCATAAACTGGCTGTAATCCCAGCTCTGGAATACAGCTTTCTTGTTGCTCTGGATTTTTCAAGTGAAGGGGCAATTTTGTCTGCAGAAATGATTTCTTAAGAAAATCCACCATTTGGGTTAGTTACATACTAAAGCAGCTCAAAAAGAGAAGTCTGTCTCTCCCTCTAAAGTCATAAATGATTTTCAAAGTTTTCTTGAAGGAAGTTCACTTTTAAGGACAAGTTGAACCAGCAGATACTGTTCAGAAACAGGCTCAGTTCTTGCATGTATTTAAATACTGCAGTCATTTATCCATCTAAATTTAAAAATGGGAGCTGGTTAAACCAATGCAATCTAGTGTTGTTAACATATCTGTTAATTTGTGAATTTCAAGGCAAAGCAGGATGCAGTGGTACATCCCAGGGGTCAATACAGGGATGAGCACTGCCTGCCCTCTTCCTCCCTGCCTGGCTGTGGAAGGAGTGCTCCCTCAGCAGGTTTGCAGGTGATGCAAAGTCCAGAGGAGCAGCTCGTGCACCAGATGGTTGTGCTGCCCTTCAGAGGGACCTCGGCAGGCTGGAGAAATGGTGTCACAGCAATCTTGTGCATTCAGCAAAGAGAAATGCAGGGTGCTGCACCTGGCCTGGGATAACTCCATGTGCCAGCACGGGCTGGGGGCTGACCTGCTGGGAAAGCAGCTCCCTGGAGAAGGGCCTGGAGCACCCCACGGTGACCGGGAGCCAGCAGCCTGCCTTTGCAGGGAGGAAAAGCCACCAGCTTCCTGGGCTGTGCCAGGCAGTGTCACCAGGAGGTCGAGGGAGGTGGTGATGCTTCTCCTCTGCTCAGCACTGGTGAGGGGCACCTCATCTCCTGGCATCCCTGGTGCCAGAGACATGGGCACACTGGAGTGAGTAGGGATTGGGGTATCTGTTGTGTGAGGTCAAACTGAGGGAACTCTTCCATCTGGAGAAGGGAAGGCTTGGAAGGATCTTATCAATGTGTGCAAATACCTGATGGAGGGCAGGGAGCGAAGGGACAGAGCCAGACTCTCCTCAGCGATTCCCACTGAGAGGACAGGATGTCACAGACACAAATGGAAATACATGGCATTCCATTAGAATGATTTTACTGCAAGGGAGGTCAAACACTGGGACAGGTTGTCCAGATAGTTTGTGGAGTGTTCCTCCGTGGAGATACTAAAACTTGACTGGATACAGCCCTGAGCAACCTGCCTGAGCTGACCCTGCTGAGCAGGGAGGCTGGACCAAGTGGTCTCCCTATGTGCCTTCCAGCCCCAACCTTCTCAGAGTCACTGTCCTGCTCTGATTGCATGGCAGGGTGAGAAAATTGCATCATATACTGTCAGCAACAAGATATGTAGAAGATACTAAAATAAAGATATTATTTATTTTAAATTGAGGACATCTAGAGCAGAATCCACTAGGAAGTGTCTTTTTTGTCTGCAGGCTGCCTTTGTCATCTTAGTTCCTTTTTCCAGAGGTCTCAGAGGTTGCTCCACCAGTTTCTAAAGTGGTGTGTTGGATGCTGAGGCTGGAGCTGCCATCAGGTGTGGGCTTGGTAGCATGAAATCAGTGGGGCTGCATTGGTGTGAGACACAGTGAGTGATATGGCTGTGTCACCCTGAGGTTGCAGAGGTGATTGAGTGCTAAACTGCCTTTCTGTTCATGTCTCCCCCTGTCAGTTGTGTACTTTCACCACTGAGTTTAAACTCTCCAGGAAGAAACAAATACTGAAGAAAAAAGCTACATCTGCTTATAAAAGAGGAACAAACTGTCAGCGTTCTGCTGGTCCCAGTGGGATGGTCAGGCTCCTGTGCACTCCCTTTTCTGCTCCTGGAGAGGGGTGGCTGGGGTGGAGGGACCGTGAATCTGACCCAGCCCAACTTTCCTTAGCTGTACAGTTAAACACTTTTCTCTAGCTCTTACTCAGGGTATCATACTGAGCTTGGATAATGCCAACCAGATAAAAATCCAATTGTCTGTAGCAAACATAGCAAATGGCATCACTTTGTTGTAGCAAAGAGCAAAGTGTTTGTTGTGCCTTTGATCTCTAAAGTGCTCTGATGTGGTGAGGTCATCTTGAGGAAACACTAACAGGCCTTTCCTTGAATTTTGTATTTAACTTGATGTAAAAGGAAGAAGGAGGAATGGAATTGAATGTGTGCTTATTGTGATAATTAATTTCAGTCAACATTTAGCTTGCTTTTCAAAGTTCCTGCGCAGGACTTGGTATTGGAATGGGACATTGGCAAATGACTTTATTAGTTTTCACTGAAAATTAATACGTCTGTCAGCTTTTCACTGTGGGGCTCATTTTGCTGTCTAGATCAGTAAGACTGCTGGCTTCTCTTTCAAAACTAATTTTCTTTATCGGTATATTTGCTTATGTGTCTTTAATCCTTCCAGTTACTGCTTTAGAAGATGTGGGAAGGGGAAGAGTACTTGGTCCCTGAAGATCGCTGTGAGCCAGTCACTGCTTGTATGAATGAAATATTTTCATACACCTTAAAACTTTATCTCAAAGAAAGTCTTGAGAAGTTAAAATAATGGTAAATGTTCTCTAGACTAACTCTTGCAAGGGCTAAATAGCCTGGCCTTGGTCCAGGAAGGCACTTAACAATGTGCTTAACTTTAAGCGCATTGAATATTCTTCCTGGCATGAGTGAAAAATCAATGAGGCTGCTCACATGCTTAAAATAAGACATGTGCTTAAGTGTCTTTCTGGACCTCAGCCAGAGCGTTCAGCCTGCGAGATGGGCTGAATTCTAACTGTGGGCAAAAGCCAGTAGTGTTTCATTTTGCTTGTCTTGTGCCTTTCTGAAGAATTCATTGATATTGTCTGTGTTTATTTTAATTGGCCTCCATTTCCCATCTAAGCCCTACCAACTCCTAAGCTCTGGGAGTAAAATAGATGTGCAACTTAGGGCTGTCAAACAGCTTGTCAGGGGTAGTACTTAGACTGTATATATTGCTCTAGAGCAGGAACTGAACTTCAGAAAAGCTGGGAAAAGATGAGGTGAAACATGATTGTTTTCTTTGGTAGCCAAGGTTTTAATATAGAGAGAAAATGAAGAGGAGAGAAGAGAAGGGCTGGTGACACGTTGCACCTTTTCAGTTAACATAGTTGCTTCTTAGGAAACATTAAAGAATGCAGACAGATGCATTAATAATCTGCTGGCAGTGGTTGTAGCCTTGGCAAGTCGGCTTTCCTACCTACTATTGATTTTTCTGACTTTCAGGCAGCAATTTGCAATGGGTGGCGTGATCCCTTACCCTCAAAATGGGCAGTGAGAGGAGTTGTCACGGCCAAAATAATTTTTACTTTCTAACCAACCCCTCCTGTTTCTTCAACAGCATCTTTTCCTGCTTAGATGACAATTTCCACTGCTGACAACTGTGAATGATAAAATATCCTATATTTAAACACAAACAGCCTCCGTGGCTAGAGGTGCAGAATAACCCTCCATAACGCCCTGAGCTCTGCGCTGGCACCAGCTACGCTTGGGGAAGCACCCCTCAAGTGCTGTAAGTCTGAGGTGTTACTGCTTGGCCAGCACAAAGGCAGTGCAGCCATGGGCATCTCGGAGAAATCTTTGCTGTCAACTCAAACTTACGTGTCTGTGGAAGTACAGAGTCACTGTCCCCCTGCTGCCTTTTGTTTTTCAGCATCCAGACAGTGCCTGGCTTTCGCTTTCCCTCTCCGTGTTTACAGCTTCCTCCTAACATCGCCAGGGCAGGGACAGCTCTTTGTTTCCTGATGTATTTGATTTCTACAGGATGAGAGAGAAACTTAGAGGAGTTGAAAAGAGAGTGGCCAGAATAAAGGAAAATGGAGCATAGATTTTTTTAAAGGGTTAAATATGTAAAAGTAGAAACAACCAGTTGAATTTTACATGTAATTACAAAAGTATTCCTGAAAATGCATCTCCACGAGGGAACAGCTGCCATTTTAGCAAATCTTTTCCACATTGAGTCTTGAGCAGTTTTGAATGAGTTTGTTTGTAGGTTGTTGATTTTCTTTCAGCTGCAGAAGTAGCAAAGAGCACTCCAGGCTGGGTTTCAAGTTTGCTTCAAGGTAACTCACAGTGTGTGTTTTCATTGTGTACTTGTCCTAGTGGCCATTTATTTCTTTAAACAGTGAATTTCTGTTTTAATTAAGTAAAAGCTTAATAGAATCACCTGTCACATACAGAATTTCATCTGAATTGAGTAAAATGTGATTGAAGGTTCAGGTTTAGAAAGTGTATTCACATTCTGGGATAGTACACATAGTGAAACAATGTGTACTAGGGATATCAGAGCCAGAATTAGAGCTGGAGGAGTGGATGGAAGATGGGATCTTAGAACTGTTTTGCTTTCAACTGTTTTCCCCTTAGCTTTTCTAAAATCAAGCTCAAGTAGTTCTGTGAATATATCTGTCTGCAGGTGTCTTCAATGTGACAGAGCCTTCTGCCACCTAGTGTTGCTGGGAGCTCTCCTCAGCAGGAAAATTTATTAAATGTGATTTTTATTAGCAATCCTCACTAATTTCTGGGTGCTCTCTGTGAATGTTTAAAAAGGCACTTTCTGCACCAGTTTCAGAATCAGTTCAGTCAGTAGGCACAACTTCTTTGGAGACAGATTTTGGGGATGCAGTTTGCAAGTTGAGTCGAGTTGTTAACAATCCGTGGAGAATTTCAGCAGTTGTGGATGTCACTGCTCTGTAACAACTCTGTTGGTGTTTTCTCTTCCTGATGGAACTAAGGGATTCTGCCTAACTCAGAACGCTCCTGTTTGATATCTGTGCTTCTGCTGCTTCAGGATATTGGATTAGATTGAAAGCAGCAGAAAATTAAAATGAATTCAACAGAAATCATATAAAGAATGATTCAATTTAGACACTTAACTCATTGTCTTTTTAGAAGAGTAAAATGGAGATCCCCTATCATCACTGCATTTTCCTCTCTGGAAATTCTACCAGGGCACAATAGAGAAGGACAATAAAATCCAGAGAATTTCACCCAGATTTCACAATAGAATTGTCAAGCTGTTAAAATAGAAAAATAGTCTTAATGATGCTTTATATTTAAGCCAAATAATAATAGCTCCTACCATATGCTGACAGATAGGAGGAAATTGCCTAGGACTGAGGGAGTGGGTTTTTTCCTTCATTCCCCTGTAAAAAATATTTTCAGGAGAACAGGGCAACTGTTTTCCCTCCTCCCCCACCTGTGGGAGCTGTGGCTGCCCTGTGCCAGAGCAGGGCTGTGCAGCTCCTTTGCAGTCGGGTTTGAGAGCTCAGCCCAAAGGCTGCACCTGACTGGGGCAGAGGCTTCTCATCCTTCACCCATCCGCGGTTTTGAGGAGAAGCCTCACTCCGAGCTCCTGCCCTCTTTGCTCTCTCCCACCTCTCCCAGGCCTTCCTGAGGAGCAAACGCCAGCATGGCTGAGAGCTGTAAACCTGATCCTCAGCATCAGCCTGAAATGCTGACCTGACCAGCAGCAACCAGAACCTGAGGCGGCCAAGGGGCTCATGCATTAGAGCACAAGTCAGCTGCAAGAGAAGGTGACCTGGTTTTCACCTTCTTTGGACCTGAACAATATCATCTTTTTTAAATACTGTCATTCAAACTGCAGTGTTTGCTTTCAACAACTACACTTTCCATATTCTGCCTAAAGAAAATAACTTTGGGTTCTTATTATCTGAAATGAATAACTAAGAGTTCGTAATTATTCATTTGAGATAATTATTAGGTTTGGCAGCTTACTTATCTGATCAGTATCAGCGGCTAAAAACCCTCTAGAAATTCTTGTGCTGTTTTGTTTGAGTCACATTAAACTGGAATTGCCATATGATGTGAATTCGTTGCTACTCAGTCAGAACTGAGGATGCTGTGTCACAGTGAAAACAGAACTGACTTTCTGACTGGGGAAACTGTATTTCAAAGCTGGGGTTATAACCAGCTTTTTCTGTGTTCAGATGATTTTTTTCCATCAGCAGTGATTTGGGGGCAAAGCCTGTGGCCGTGCCTGGAACATGAGTCAGCCAGGGGCTCTGTCCTTCCCTGCTGGGACTAAAGCAAGACCTTCAATGCAAGAAAAACTTTAAAAGCATTCTGGTCACTTCATTTTCCAGCCTTGGGCCCAAAATCAAGGTCCTTACCAGAGCTCCTGGGGCTAAAATACCTCCTGTCTGCTTGGAGCCGTCCTGGGCTCTGCAGCTGTGTCCTGAGCTAGTGGGTGGCATCCCTGTCCATGGCAGGGGGGTTGGAATTAGATGATCTTTAATGTCCCTTCCATCCCAAATCATTCTATGATACAAACACGACTGCCCTCGTGTTCTGTTGCCTCAGAACTGTGCATCAAGCAAAATGTACTAAAAAGGAGGGAAGAAAGTGTCTGTGCATCTCCATCCTCCTTCTGTAGGTGTTCCTGACTGAGAGCTCTGTTCAGAAAGGGCTCCCTTTGCCTCACAGATGCATAATTTACATGGAAGCTGGTGCTGGAGGAATCTCTTTCATGTAGCTCTCCCAAAGCCCCAGTTCATCAATATGGATCTCTGGCCATGCACTGGGGGATTCATGGTGCTCAGCGGGGTGTGCGGAACACGGAGAAAAAGGCAGAGTGGGAGGAACAGGAGGGAATTTTTATGCTAAAAGAAGAGTTTGTGTGTCCAGAAGAACTGTCTTTCAGAGTAAAAGTTGTGTTCTCCCTTCTTGCCTGCAGAAGGGATTCTGTATTCCCAGAGTCCAGCCCAGGGAAGCATTTCCCCAGCCCTGGGGAAAGACACAGTGGTGTCTTTAAAACTGAACTTGCCCTATCCTTACATAAAACACATAAGCCTATGAAAACAGTCTTGACTTAGGTAGAAAGTTACAAAACAGTGGTTAACTTCCTCAGAGTCATAATAATTACTTAAACACATCCATGTTCTTCTGGTGCCCTTTGTCCTAAACACGGTGTGTGGGAGGAAGAGTGGAGTTGGAGGACGGAGGGAAAGATGAAGAATTTGGAGATCAGTCTATGCCAAAACATTTCCACAACATGCTAAAACGAGAGCTCCTTTGCAATTACAGAAATGGTGGCTTAATGGTTGTTTTAGCCATTGAAAAGGAGAAAAAAAATCCAGTATCACAGCTGAGAAAAGGCCCTTGTTTTCAATGACATCCTTCCCAGGGTCAAGTACGAGCGGAGCCTGATGTAGTCGCAGGCTAAACGTAGCTGCAGTTCTGCAGTGCTGCCGAGTGTAATCCATCCCAGGCCTGCAGAGCAGCGCTGTGCCGGGCTCCAGCGGGCACTGCAGTGTCCTTGTGCGCCGCGAGGCCGCTCAAGGGTGTTAAAATGCTTCCCTTGCAGTTGTTTGAGCACTTTCTGTGGGGGCTGATTGATTTACTGTATCTGGAAGTCCAGACCTGGAAACTTGAGCGAGGGAGAATGCCTTGAGCACGGTGCTGAGGCCGGGTGTTGAGAGGACAGACAGCTGGCGGGTGACCTCAGGAAGATGACAAATGGGGGACCAGGTGCCCCCGCTCATCCAAGAGCGCTCCCAGCCCCCCTGGAGTTACGGAAGTCACTCGTGCTGAAGGAAGGCTTCCTGTGAGCAAGGCTTCTAGAAATAAACACTAACCTCTTGTTAAAACTGAGTGCACGGGGGTGAGGAATCCAAGCAGCTCTTTGGGAAAGAGTTGAAGCAGAAATCCTTGCAGTGTAAAGGGAAAAAAAAAAAGTTCATCCAAACAGTGGTGCCTGTGCATATTTTGGAGCTGGCAGGAATGTGTGGTGTTGAGATGCGCCGTGAGCAACAAGAAGCAAACTGTTCACACAGCACAGTCAGTGATGGCTCTTCTCTGACATGTATGGAGCCATCCAAACAACTCAATATTTTACTGGGAGGAAAGTGAGATGTGAGGAAGCCCCCCCAACAGCTGAAGAAAAAGAAGTCAGCATAGAATTTGTATAAAATATCCTTTACAGAGTTGAAACACGTGACCAAAAAGAACTTGCATAGCCTTTAGTTTTCCTTGGCTTGCAAAGGATTTGTGTGTTTGCAGGTTCTGCTTTCCATTTCCTGTTTTTATTTTAAAACAGGCAGTCGTGTGCTAAAATGAGGAGAACTTTCAGATAATCATTGTCTCGAATCCGCCCTGCAACGGCACAGAAACCCATAACCCGTGTTGCCTTAGCCCAGCTGAGGATATGCCTCCTTTCTCCAAGCGTTCCTTAGTGGGGTTGTGATGTACTTTAGCAGCTTCAGGGCTGTTTGTTTTTCTTTTCAACTGAAAAAAGCCCCAACAAAACAAGATGACCTCTGTCATCACTTTAACTTTTGCAACTGTGTTCAAGATTTCCCACGTTAGCTCAGAATCACCGAGTGCTCCAAAGACAGCAGTGACTGTTCTCTTGCACTGGTATTCGCATTTTCTAAGGTTGGAGCTGTTATACCTTGTCTGAGGTGATGCTGCCTGATCAAATGTTAAGAGAAGCTGATTAAATGTAGTATTTGATTATTATCAAAAGGAATATGCAGACACCCACTGTGAATTGTGGGCTCATGTGGGGGGCAAAATGTGTTTCTCAAGCATGCACTGGATTCACACGTGGGAATTCTTGCTGAATGTGAACCTCTAGCTTGGATAACTCCTCGGTGAAAAGAGGAGGTTTATTTAACTTGTTAACATTTGTAACATCTGCGGGTGTAATTGAATTTACAGTTCCTTTTGAAGATGGGAGTAGATCAGCTTGCCACATTTAAGGGGTTTATGTCCCATTTCAAAGTAGTTTTTATATCTGCAGTCTACAGAGCTATCAATTGACAGTCTCAAAGTCTGTAATCCATTGTACTTGGAGTTCATAGACTTTTCTACATTAAGTAGTTGTATCAAGGTGATGCCTTCTTGGGTAGGGCCCGGCAGTGGGACTGGAGTTGTCCAAACCTAATTTTTTTGGCAGTGCCTGCAGGTCCCGTCCCAGGGCTGCCTCCGGCCTGCAGCAGAGGAAATGTGCAAAATGCATATCAGGGCAGAGGAGTACAAAGCTTCCTTTATTCTATAAAACCTTTTTCATCATTAGTTTCCTGTCTTTACACTTTAAAACATCCACTTCTTTTAAAATTATATCAGTTTCTGGGGGGCAGAAGGCATTTCTCCTTTTCCTTTGATCTCAATTTCTCTGTAGCTTTTCATCTTACCTCAAGGCAACAGCACTGGCTTCTCAGTTACTCCAAAAACAAATGTTTATGTGTTAAATAAATGCAAGTACCTGAGTCTGGTCTCACATCTATTTAAAAACCAGGGCAGCAGTAGAATGGCAGTGCTGGGAAAATGCTGGAGAACCAGGTGCTCTCTAAAACTTCTCTTGCTTTAAAATTCTTTTTTTGCCAGTAGAGGAGTTGGGGGTTTTATGAGGAGCACTGAAGTGTATTTTGAGATAGCTGTCATTGGGAAATTTCCCCCCATTCCACTCCCCAGTATATTAGCTTTTCAGTGGGAATGTTTGGTCTCTGGACTCTGGATTTCATCACAAAAAGAGGAAGCTTTCAGGGAAAGTAGTATGGGAAAATCTGATTCTGTTCTTTTCCCCACCCCGAGGAGGGCTTCTGTGGCTGTGTCTTTGCATTTAAAGGTTTTTCTACTCCAGGGTTCATGACTGCACTCACGAGTTCACAGGTAATCTGTAATAAACTCTCTGAGATGGGTCATTAGATATGTCTTACAGGTCACTTATGTGTTTCTCCATTAAAGAGGAAACAGTTTATGTGAAACATCAAATAAAAATACTTTAGTTTTTATGTTAAACCCTCAGAGGTTCCTTTATTGGTCACTGCAGTAGCTGACTGGGAGGGAGCATGGAGCCACAGGGTGCTGCTGGGTCACTGCTGCAGCAGGACAAAGGTGGCTTTGGGCTTCCAGGATCCAAAATGTTTGCCCTTTATGTAAAGGACATTATAAGGGAGAAGAGGATGGAGGAAAAGAGGGGGGAATAACTCATCACTAATTTCTACCTTTGGAGTCAGAACTGGCTTTATCTGTGACAGCTGTTTTGTAGCTAATATCACTTTTCAAGGCTTTTTTTTGCCTCTCTCAGTGTCTGGTAGCAGAGCTCTGTGCTGTTCCATCCTAGCTGAGGTGTGCTGTGGCAGACCTGTTTTGTTTTAATTTTAAAGTACTTTGTTTCACCACACGAAGTTGACACACACTTCTGCCCTAAGACACTCTGACAGTGTTTGAAACAAATTGCTATTTAGGAAAAGCAGATGGAGGAGGTTAAAAAGAATCACTAGGAGTCCTATATTTCTTCTATTGATTTGCTGGGCTGGGGCGTTTCCTGTCTTTTCTACTGGGAAAGTTTATTTCTGGTGGAACAGAGTTCTTCACTTAGGAAACCTAAGGTGGAGAAATAAAAAGTGCTAGGAGCTCAAACTCTCAATCATGTTTTTTCCTTAATCCTTAACTGCAACAAAAAGAGGTCCATTGGAGTCAGAAGGCATCTGCTTTTGCAGAATTTATTGCAAGATGAAGGCAGTAACTTTTCCTTGCTGGCAATCAGAATTGCAATGAGTAAGGGATGGTTCTGCGGCAGGTTCCTGGGGCATGGTTGAGGGAAATGGGCTGAGGGAAATGGGCTGAGCAAGTTTGTGGCATGGAAAAGGGTCTGGCATTCATCTGACACCTCAGTGAGCGATTTCTGCTCACTAAGCCCTCAGAAAGCAGCACAGCTAAACAGGGTTATTAATAAAAACAAAACAGCCTGGCTTATTAAGCTGAATGTGCACAGCACTGCTGTCTGCAGGTGGGATTGCTGGGGCTGCAGGGGTGGTGTCTGTGCTGGATCACTTGTCTTTGGCAGGATTTCTTAGTAGCCAAGACTGTGTTGTGGTATTTAGAGTGACTTTTCCTTGTACCCCTGCACTATGGGCTGTGTTCAGTCCATAAGGTGCCATAATGTGGGTGAAAATGTATTCTTTATGTATCTGCCTTGGGTTCTGTCATATTTGGACCTCGTCATGCTTAGCCCTGTTTTCACATCCACACTGATTGCTGCAATTGTGTACAAAGAAGCATTGAAAAAACTCCCAAACAAATAACACAACTCCTTCAGTGATTGCAGCTATTGAATAGATTTTCTCCCATTTTGTCTGTGTGGTCTGAAGGGGTGAGGAGAGGAGTGGCTGGTGGCAGGTGCCTGGCTGCCATCAGGGCTGGCAGTGTGACCTCGGGCAGGGAGGGATTGGGTTGGGCTCGTGAGGAGCCCTTGCTGAGCTCGTGGCCGTGTTAAACTTGAATTTTGTGTTGGAACAGGCTGTGTTGGCTGGGGTTCAGCAGGAACTTCTGACACCAGTCATAGCTGGTGGGTTTGTTAACATCTAAATACAATCATAGTGCCCAAATAGTGCCTGCTAAAATGCATGAAAGACTGGTTTGCTTGTTCGTTTTTAATTTGAGGATCAGGTTTGTAGCTACTCCGTGGAAGGATGAATTGCTGTTCTGGATTTCTTTGAGTACCAGCTTTGTGCCTTGTGTTTTTGCCCTGCCTTAACCATGTAAGTCTCTGAGAGAGAGAGAACCACACCATATTTCAATAATACCCAGTGCAGGCCTGTTCCCCAATGCATTTCCTGGGGCTTTTTAATGGAGAACAGCAATGAACTCAGCTCATTTTATATACACAAATTCTGTTTGACTGCACGGACCAACTGTGGTAGAGCTGACAGGTTCAAAGGAAAACAGAGCTGAGCAGAGGAGCTCAGTTTGTACCTGCTCAGGGACTAGAGAGTAACCCAGGCCACACATTCTTCAGCAGAAGCCAGGCCAGACACAGTCCAGTTCCTTACGTGCCTCTCTCCTCCTGAGACAAGACCCAGTCTCTGCAAGCTCACTCTGAGTAACACAGCAATAGCTCATCCTAGGGATTGGTAAATCTAATGAAAATGCTGTCTCCAGAAAGGCTCAGGAATGCAGCAGCCTGTGCCACTGCCTTGCTCATGCTTCACACAGTTTTCCAGACCGGAGTATTTTGCTTGCTATATGCAACCACTATTTATTATTTAAATGATGAATCTGGAAAATTTCCCAGATCTAATGTCTGCCCCATTACTTTCTGCCTTGGATCCTGCAGATAATCAGATGAGCACTAAATCTATTCTGTGGAATAGAATTAAATGATTGCTTTTTTTTCCCCATCAAACAACTTGAGAAGGATTTTTCTTTTCTTCACTCCCATAAAATACCTAATAGGTAAAAAAATCCGCATGCCAAATACACAGTTATTCCATATGTACCTCCAAGTGGTGTATCTGCAGAAACACCCTTGGGAGGAGTGTCTTTATCTTGGGTAGCAGAGAAGATTGTGTGAAATAATCCCTAGCACTGGTACTTTCAGTTGGGTGGGTGAAGGGACATACAATGGGGTGGTTTGGGCTTGTTGGTTGGATGTTTGGTCCTTTTTGTTTGTTTAGGTGGGGGATTTTTGGTTTGTTTGCGTTTTGGTTGGTGCTTATTTTAGCCAGGTTTGATTGTGCCATTTCTCCATCTTCTCTGATTGTTTCTGACATCTTTCCCAAACTTCTCTGAAGCAAGACCACCCTGCTGAGCAGTGAGGGGATGTTTGCCAGTGGCCCTGGGCGTTGCTGAGCTGCTGTTGGGTCCTCTGGCTCTCAGCAGCAGCAGTGCCAGGGGCCTGGGGCTCCTGGGCTGTGCTGGGAAGGCACAGGGGGTCACAGCCACTGCCACGCTGAGCCCGCATCGCTCTCCACAGTCCTGGCCACTCCTGGTGAGGTGATTGTGACACAGCCTTGGGAAAAGAGAAAACATGAAGAAAACCCCCTCCCAGAAATGACCTCTTTTCCTTGAAAACAGGAGCCTTTCCCCCCCTGCCCACCCCCTCCGTGGTGATGAGAAACTGAAGGTCAGGAATGAGCCCCCCAAGGCTCATGAAGAACAAAATACGATGTGTTTTAACTGATGTGAAAGGTTAATGGGGAAGATCAACATCCAAAGTCTGCAGCCAAGGAAAGGGGGCTTGTTTGGGCAGAGCCTGAAGCAGAGCATAGGCATTGCTGGGAATGGGAGGTGTGAAATGGTGGGGCAGGGAACACACAGCCCTTTAGCCCAGCTCAAAAATAATAGTGCAGGCTTTTTTTAACTTCAGAGTTTAGTCTGCCCTCAGTAAAAACAAGTTACATTAAAAAACCTTGCACCAGAAAAAGCAAACCTCTTTTTCCTGGTTTCTGCTTATAAGATTTACAGGTACTTAAAATAAACCTATGAAAAACAGACCCAGTGTGCTGGAATTTGCTAACTAGTGAGAGCAATTACCTCCAGGTCCCAAGACCTAATGGAGCTCGGCTTTTTGGAAATAAAACTTGGCAAGTGCTTCTTCCTGCTGCTGTTGTAAAGGTGTACATGAAAAGATGTGCTGACCTCTGCCAGAAACCCCAGGAATCCAGTTCAGAGAGATTCTCCTGTGGAGGGGATGGCTGGAATCAGGCAGCACAGATGGGGACCGGTGTGGAAAAGCCGGCAAAACACTCGCTTCTCATTGTGTGGCTGCAGCGTGGCAGATTCTTTGCAATTGCCTGGTGTACCACAGTAATTAAATGGGTCAAGAGCAGTAAGTTCAGATACTTAACAAGAAAATAAAGACCTCACTTGACAGCCAACAGTGGGCCGTGCTTGTTTCACAGGAGTAAGGAGAATTAGGGCAGGTTGTGCAGTAAAAGTCGATGGGAGCCTTTTTGGCAATGATTTTGTATTGGTTCAGAGATCGCCTCCCAGTTAACTACAAGTGCTGCAGTGGCTGGAAGTCAGGTTGTCTTATGAAACTAACGCTCCAATTTGAGATGTCCTAGAAAAAGGGAAACAATAGACTCTGGTTTTCTCCTTTCAGGGTTATATAAGTAAGAGAAGATAAGAAAAGTAATGAGAAAGACACAACCAACCTTTGTTAATATTGAAATGTAAAATAATCCCGTTTTCACTGGACTGTTTCATGCATGAGGGGAAAATGAAGTTGTGCAATGAAATAAATGTGATAGAAGTGAAATCCAAGATGGGAATTGATTTTTATAAGACTCTCTGGTTTGGAGGGTAGAGGTAGTTCCATACCAGAGTTTTGAAGGAAATTATTTGTTGTTGTCGGTGCCCATCGTTCCTGGCTGGGGAAAGGAGCTCCTGTTTCCCACAGCAGTTTTAAAAGTCCTTTGGGAAGGATGAGATCTTCCTCTTAAAATATTAAGGGATAAGTAACAAGAACGGTAAAAAAAAATTAAAACCCATAAAATGTGTTCTGCCACAAACCAGGAGCTCTTTGCAGACCACCTCCCCTTGCAAATTAAGAGATGGGACCAGCTTTGCTGCTGTGTTTGTGGATTCTTTTGGACTGAGCACTATTAAAAGGGTTTATTTTATTATTATTTTGTGCTCTCCTGCCTGTCTCTGTGCTGATGGGAACCAGTGTCTGGCAGTGAGGGCCAGACTCTGTCACAGCTTGGTACAAAACACCTCAACTCAGTCACAGGAGGTAAAGTCAGTCTCAGCTTCAGCATCTCACCAAGAATGCCTCAGAAACATTGCTCATGTCTGTGCATTGTGGTTATTAGGTGCAAGAAATACAGTTTTTAAAACTGTAATTAATCATTTCTCAGTAATCACTTTTTCTATGCTTTTATGGCATCAATGGGTATGACTGTTTATTATGTCTTACCTATAAAATCTGACCTGTTTTATATACTCTTTATGGAAACAGTGTACAGTCATAAATTAAAAGATGCAACTGTTTTGGATATTTTACTGGTGGTCCTGTATTTTCCTGCCAAAAGTGCAGCTGTTTTAGGTTTCTCGGGATAACATTATAAAAGGCTGTGTGCGTTTTGCAAGTTTATGCTTGGGTTGCCAAGCCAGAGGTGGAATGACTCAACCTTCCCAGGAGCAACTTGTACCAAGTGAGGAATCAAAACAGCGGCTGAAGCGCGGCCCCTGTGGAAAGCACTTCTTGTTTATGGGGTTGTGTCTGGTGGTCAGGATGGGAGATGGTCGTTGTGCTGGTCCTGCTGGGCTGTGGATCCATCTATTTGATGGGGTTTTGGTGCAAAACTATTGGAGAACCTGTCTTGTACCTGTCTCGTGGGGTGCAAGAGCTGTAGGGTTACAGTGTGGAGTGAAGCCATCCTCTAACAGGAGCTCTTGGCATGTGTGGCTGGGGTGGAGCCCTTGGAAGGAGCCAAGGGGAGCCAAGAGTGGCAGTGCCAGTGCAGGCAGCGTGTGTGTTTCCATGTCAACTCGTGTTTCCATGTCAACTCAACGGTCTGGAAGGTTTGGGGTAGAATTAGATGGCTCTGCAAATGGGTGATAATGCTTAATTAGTGGGGAAGTTTAGAGCCTTCTTTAGCCAAAGTGATGGCAGCCTCCCACAGATCTAATTCCCAGGGTCAGTGGGCTCCAGGCACAGGTAAGCCAAGGGCAGGAAGCTCAGCCCTGCGGTCCTCAGCGCAACCGGCACAGTTGGCTCGGGGGAGTGTCTGGCATTAAGTGGCAGAGCTGAAACCCTCCTGTTCCTGTGGGACTGCAGGAAAGCTTCTGGTGGTGTCCTTGTCCTTGGTGTCCACCTGTGGGAGTGGGGAAATGAACCATCCCCCAGAGCAAGCACAGGGAACACAAACCCCTGGGTGCCCTTAACCCTCTGCCACCTCCTGCTGTCCCAGAGCGCTGGTTAGGGCAGCCTGGCTGAAGGTGCATCGTTGCTTTAACTCATGGAATTTTATCCTGATGTGTTCAGCGGGCAGTGGGCAGCTCCATCTCCTTGCTTTCTCCAAAAGCAGCCTTGACCTTGCTCCCCTGTGAACTACAGGGGTGTTTGATGTGTTTCCTCTGCTCTGAACTAACGCCGCTCTTTGCTGCAGGTACCTCACCCACGTTCGAGCCGCCTCTCCGCAGGACCTGGCTGGGGGCTACGCGTCCTCCCTGGCTTGTCACCGCGCCCTGCAGGACGCCTTCAGCGGGCTCTTCTGGCACCCCAGTTAGCCAGGGAGCACCGGCCTGTGACCAAGGGACACCCAGCGGGGCCAGGAGCGACCCAAGCCAGCAAAGGTGGGGCAGGATCGCTGCCCTCTGCACCGGCCGGGCTGCACTCACTGCTCTGTGCACTCCTCTGGTGCAAAACCAGCTGTGTTTAAGTGTTAAAGGGAAAAAACAAACCCCATCTGCACGAGAGCTTTGTAAAGTGGTAGATACATTCTTGTGGAGGGGGAAACTCGTTAGTCATGTGGCACTTTGCTGAGGGAGGCTGAAGCAATAAGCCACATCTAATGGAAGATGTGAATAACTCAGCTGTGTATGTTTGAGGCTTAAAGAAATACACTTGTAAATTTTTTTTAAATAAAGCCAGACTTTATTAAAGTTTGTGGTTTTACTCTTATTGCAGGGTTTTATTTGCACAAGTATTTAAATGCCATTTTGATTATAACATTTAGTGTCAATATTCAAGCCTACATTTTCTTCCCATAAAACTAGTTTCCCCAGTTTAGACAAGTGGGTTTTTCCTCCTGCCAGCTGGATGAGATGAGAAACTCTGGAAATATGCTGACACAACTCCTGTGTGGGATCCTTCCTCCGTGTGTCACTTGGTTCTTACCTTTGCCTGGAAAACAAATCTTTAGCTCCAAGTCTTTCAGCTGAGGTGCTCTAGAAGCAATCTAAGAAGCCTCAATACAAGGTGAAGTCACTGAAGTAGTCAAAATTGTGGGGTTCCCTTTTCCCTGTGGGGTTTGTTTGTTTGTTTTGCTTTTGTATGTTTGTTTTCTCCTGTTCAGCTCAATTTGCGTCTTTTCTGTCATAAACTCAGGGGCTTCTTTATGTGGAAACATCCCTTGGCTTTGGGGATGATCCCTGCCACTTGATCTGCTACTTTTGTATTCCTTCCCTGCTCCTTGTAATGGAACATTGACCAACTGTAGCAGAGATGGGGTTCCCGTGGCAGGATGGCCTTTGCCATGAGCTGTATAAACTGCAGGAGAAGGGAAGCTGCTCAGGACATCGACCTTGGACCACGTTTTATAGGCCACCTGCTCCTAGCTGTTGAATCCTGCTCTGAGGAGTGCACTAGATGGATGTATTTTTTCTATGCTGTAATAAAGAGAAGAATGAGATCTATTCCAGACTTGGTGCTTTCTTATTAAAGAAAATGGGGGGAGGTGGCAAAATTTCTATTGCCCTTTGAAATCCTGTTGGTTGTGCCCAGGACAGCTGCTGACAAGGAATGTTATGGAAGGCAGAGGTGAGGAGAAGATCAGATCCTCCCCTCCTCTCCTCTCCCCCTTTTTGTCTCTCCCCTCTCCCAGGCTTACCCAGACTGGCAAAGATGCACCTCACCCATGATCCGTTTATATTCACTTTGTAAAGCCCCAGGTCATGCTCTAATGAATGCAGAACTGCATATGCATGTTAGTATTTATAATTTCAATACACTTATTACCTTGTGTGTTGCTTGGCTATTATTTATTATTTCAGTTCTTGTACACAGAACTGGCAACTGCACAGAAAGCTGGAAACCCCCTGGTTATGAGTGTAGTGATGTATCTGCTAAACTAGCATCTAAAGTTATGCTGCTGGAATAACACTGGCATTCAGTCCTTAAGGGAACAAAACTTTTACCAACTCAAATCCTTCCCTGCCCTGGGATGCTTTAGTTAAAATCAAAGTTATGTATTTTATAGGCTTGACCCAGAAATGATGATCAAAGCCTGGTTTCTGTTGGTGCAGTGGTGCCAAGCCCTAAATCAGGCTGTGAGGCAATGTGGAATCACAGGGACCTGCAGTCTGTGTCAGGCAGAGATCCCAGGGTGGGATCATCACTCCAGAGTGGTGGAGGGCCTTACCGCTCCGGCAGTGTTTGTGGAGGGCTCCAAAGAACAGGAGCCACTTTCAGGTGTTTCTGGAAAGGCAGAGGGCAGCAGCTGGAGAGCAGCAGTGGTGTCAGGAAACGTGAAGGCAGCGGAGCAGCGGGAGGCCAGGGCAGGATCCCAGCACAGCAGTGCCTGGGAGCAGAGCACGCACAGGTCGGAGCTGCAGGGACTCGGTGTTAAAGGCCTGTGCAGGAACGCTCGGGCTGCAGTGCGGGCCAGGGAGGAATCAGGATCCACGGGTGAGTCACGATGGTCTCCCTGGGGATTGATAAATGTGATCCTGCAGGAACCAGGCTGCGAGAGCTTGCTCCAAACACCGGCTGTGCAGACAAGGGAAGGAAAGGCCGTCACACGGAGCCACGAGCAAAACAAATCCGTGGCCCTTGGTGGTGTTTGGGTGAGAACCAAATATCCAGCGGGCTGCAGGCTCAGGGCTGGAGCCACAGCAGCAGGGCCGGGAGGGTGACAGACATCTGGTTGCTGGGCGTG
Source organism: Gymnorhina tibicen (assembly GCA_013399875.1). Classification (NCBI taxonomy): domain Eukaryota; kingdom Metazoa; phylum Chordata; class Aves; order Passeriformes; family Artamidae; genus Gymnorhina; species Gymnorhina tibicen. Next base: position 2,631,303 of record VXAZ01001979.1, on the reverse strand, counting down.
AGCTCGGAGTTTGGGCTGAGGGAAAATATCTGAAACTGAGAGGGCGAGCCGAGTTCTCTGGCCAAATAAACTATTTGTGGTTGACATTGCCCAACAATAGTTTGGATGGGTAAGAAAAGGAAATCAAAGGCAGAGGCTTTTCAAATCCCTGCAGAATACAAGCAGCCAGCCAGAAGGATCATCCAGGGACTACAGCAGGGAAGCAGGCAGAGGTGGGGAGAGCTGGGAGAGGGCAGAGGCACAAAAGCCATGGGAGGACACGGTTTCAGGAGGACAGAACTGTTTTTCAGGTGCTGGTTTCAGGCTGGAACTGCAATGCAAGCATGAACTTCATCTGTAAATGTGCAAAAGGCATTAAAGTCTTTTCTGGCTTTAACCGTGGGCAAACACAAAGTTAGGAGTCAACTAATCCCTAACTAAATCTTGGTGTTAAAAAGCATTTTTTACTCAAAACCTCAGGATATTGGGGTATTTGGCCCTTTTGGTATCTCATGTTAAGCTTTTGAAAGGTTACCTTGCTTACACAAGAGCTGTTTGTGCATCTGCTAACTGTAATCCAATATTCTGAACCCAAAACATCTGTCAGGGAGAATCCAAGGCAGGGGTTATAGAAGTCACCTTCCTAGACCCAACAAGACATAAAAATTTGTTCTCCCCAGAACTTGGACATTATCAAAATGCCACAGCAGAAAACTACCCCAGGCTGTGCCCCTGAATTAGCACAGGGTGTGGAACGATGGAGAGCAGGGAAGTACCAAAACACATTTATTATAAAAAAGCAAAGTTTTAATTTTTTGTAGTAACAACAATTTCAGTCGATCCCACAATGAGAAGAAAAGGTGACTGCAGGAAGCAAGGCTCCCAGAGGAGGAAAGCTGCAACTCGATGGGAACACAGGTCTGCTCCCAATAACTCAAGGGGTAAAACAGAGACACCCTAAATATCCTTTACACAAGCTAAGGTAGTTACCATAGCTCTGGTCTTCAACTCAGTAACTTCTCTTCAGAAGACTTTTGGCTGGTACACAGACGTTTCGAGGCTGGTTTTGCTGGAAAAGGTTAGAAAAGTAAGTTATTTAATGTACAGTAAACAGACTGACCTAACCACTGATGCCATGATGATTTTTTGCTTTTTTATATACTCCTCTTATATACCCTTTCACATACCCTTTTATACAGCTTTGCACGTATCCTTAGTGCTTTTAGCCCACATCCTTGTAATTCCCCAGGTCTGATAACCAGCTTAGACCCAAAGTTCTGTTAAGCCAAGAGACCAAACATCTTGGGAGCCTCGCAGTTGGGTCAGAAAGCCCCAGACACCAAGGTCCTCTCCAGAACACGTTCTGTAAACCAAGATAGGCCCCCCCAGGGGGAAGGTTCCTCAGGACAGGGGCTTCTCCTGAGCCTCTCACTGGGGAATCTTTGATAGATCTGCTCATGTGCAAGGTCTGTAACTGTATACATGAATCATCCTGGGGGTGCATTTCCGTGTGCATTCTGGGGTGCATTTCGGTGCATTCTACCTGGATGTGGTGCACCCAAGGATCCTTAAATAAATACCAAGGTAAAACCCTTTTTTCCCCTCTAACCGTGTTTGGCTTTTAATTCTAAGCCCAGGGAAAGGCAACACCACAAGCTCTGGAACAGGGAGCTCTGCTAAGGGATTTAACAGGAAGAGATGAGAGTTAAAATCAGGATTAACAGTCACAAACAAAAATGTTACAGCAATAATCGGGGGTCTTTATTGAATGCAAAAAAAGTCTTTCAAAAAACCTGTATGGAGGTGTATTTTGACCTGCATTTCAGTGCTACCCAACAACAGCATAAAAATAAGTTTCATGGCATTAAAGCTTTAAAAAAACCTCCTTTCCTCCAGTTCATGTAACTGCAGACTGAGAGCCTCCCTCTGCCCCCTTTGTCATGTAGTGCAAAGCCCAAGATCACTGAAACCAACCAGTTTCTACAAGTACTTCAAGAACAAATGAACAATTATAAACAATAAAACCCCCCACAAAAGCACCAAATTCAGCACTGAAGATCTCTAAGGGTATCTACGTCTCAATTATATTGAATCAGGTACAGAACCTGATTGTGCTGATGTGGTGACTCCAGACCTCACTGAGTCCGTGTGAGCATAAGGAGAAGGTCAGAGGTGGGACCAGTCCCTTGGAGGAGCACTGATCTGGGCAAAAATGCAGCTCCAGTTCTGAAGTACTGAGCTAACAGAGACGTGTGCTTGGCATTAGATCACAGAGCCACTGAATATCCTGCACTGGAAGGGCCCACAAGGATCACTGAGTCCCCATCCTCCCCCAGTGCACAACCTGAGGCATAAAGGTCTGGTTTATGGCCTGTGGGGTGATCCTGTCCAGTCTACCATTTTTCTGGGGAGGCTCATGCTGGGATCAGAGGAGCAGGCTGCTGTTACCAGGAGCAAGGAAGCCCTGCAGCTGCTGCACACGTGCAGGCTCTCGGTCCTGCCGGCCACCTCCGCGCTCAGCGCCACATCCACACCGCTGCCACACGCCTGGAGTGGCCCACGGGGCTGACCAGGTGGGACCAGCCTGAGGCAGCACAAGTTGCAGCCTGAAATCCCACTGCCTCGTGGGAGCCTTGTTCCTTACCTTCATCAGGGCAGGGCCTCTTGTAGAGCACGTCCGCCGGGATCTGGAAACTGAGGCACAGCATCTCCTTGTTGGGCGCCACGTTCCTGACCAGGAAGGTGGAACAGCGTCCAGCCAAGGAGGTTCCCAGCGAAGCTTCCGCTCGCTCCTGAATGTCTCTGGCGGGGTTGCTGTGTTTGGAGAACCCGTAGCAGTGCACAGTGGGAAGGTCAGCAGGGCTGCAGGGCTCTCCGACCAAGAGATGCCTGAAAACATCCAGAAACTCCACAGCCAGAGCTGGCAAATTCATCACTATGTGGAAGGCGGTTTTCTGTCCTTCTTTCAGGAGTGGGAGCTCTTTGCTGAGCTCCTCCTTCACCGGCCCCCGCAGGAAGTCCCTGCCATCCATGTTGAACGCTTTTACCTTGGCGTCCACTTTGTTGAGCTTGCAGTTGTGCAGGAGCCAGGCGTAGGACTCGGGGTTGAGGTCGTTGGCGAACACGCGGCACCTTCTCCTGGCCGCAGGGATGGCGAAAGGTCCGATCCCCGCGAAGACGTCGAACAGGACATCGCCGGGCTTCAGCAGCTCCACTATGCGGCCGTGCTCCGTGGACAGGCGCGGGTTCCAGTAGACTTTGGAAAAGTCCAGCTCATAGGCAATGTTATTTTCTTTGACCTGAAAGCCCAAAACATTTGCTTAAGCCTCTGCGTTCAAAGCAGATTTAAGCATTATCAGTAATTAAGACAGCTAAAAACCAAGGTGCCTTATCTAAAGGTAACATGTACATCAGCATTGTCCCACTGGTAGAACTCATGAATCTTAAATAAACAGATCAACTAAGCAACCAAATAAGCAGATCTTAAATCAACAGATCAACTCATCACAAACAGCCATGTCCCCATTGTCAATCCCAATTGCTGGCCTTATGCAGGTTTCAATCACTGGGTGGAAATAAAGCAGCAACTTAAAATGACCCTAAAAAAACCTGAGGGTTTTCAAGAGCTTTGTGGATGGCTGACAACTCCTTTATTGAAAGCAGACCTTGGAAAGATGCCTCAAGCCCTCCTTTGTGGAGTGCACACAGTAAATAAGCGTCTGAGAATGATAGGCCCAAGAACGGGAACTGTCAGCCAAATTCAAAGCCACTGGGAGCCAGTTCTGCAGCTTGAAAAATACTGTATTTCATCTCCCAAGGTGACAGAGTCTGGAAACTGATCCAAACCCAAGCTTTGGGATGACCACTATCTTAAGAACAGACCTGAAAAGGAACAGTATTTATTCAGATGAGAATGGGATGCAAGATAATACTCTCTTTGCACCAGCATGTGGAATTGTCTGATTTCAAAGTACAGTAACTTGGGATCCACATCACCACAAGCAAGAAACACCCTGAACTGTCTCTGCACTCCTGGATGCAGCTCCATGGTGTGCCAGGTATGTGGTGACACCATCTGCATAATATTCAATTGTCACTGCTGCCTTGACAATCCAACTGCCTTCTCTCTGCAAGAACAGGATGTTCCACCAAGCTATTCAACCTTTTTATTTGGTAATCTCATGTTTTCTCTTCTGAAAGTATAAAGCTGCTAACAGATAAGAGAAAATATTTTTGTGGAAGCAGCAGCCAAGTCTCCAGCTACAGACAAGAAACCCTATGTGAAGAACACTTGGCAGTTACTCAGTGATTACACCTGATAAATGTCAGAGCAGAGGAGACAGGAGGTTTGTCTTGCTGCTGACAGGAAAGGAAAAAGGCAAAGGCAAAATGTTGCCTAAGTTGCAAAGTTAGTGAGATTGAAAACCACATTCTTACTTTCTGTACCAGCCACTGTACAAGGCTTGGTGAAATCAGGAAACTGCATTTTCTTACATCAAATCCACATCATTAAATCTAGGCTGTGAACTTGGAAGAATACATGTCTTCCTGAGTCCTATGGCTGAGTTTGCCCTTGGCAAAACACCAGGATCTGCCAAGGAAAGGAATGCAGAAGTAACAGCCAACCCTTAGGCTCAGACAGGTGTCAGGAAGGGCACTGTGCAAAGGAATGGTCTCAGCAGCATCCCTGCATCACATCTCTCCAAAAGATGCCTTTGGGTCTTAGCACATTAAATTTAAAATACCAGGGGGAAAAGCCTGTACCTTGGTCACCAGGTTGTTCTCTCCAGCAAGCACTTCCATTTCAAAATTCCTGTATGTGCTGTCAATAATATTGGTTTTATTCACTACACAGGTGATTCCCGGATTCTTGTCCATTATAACCTGGCCTGAAAGAGAGAGTAAGAGATAATTATCATTAAGGGACCAGGACCTTTTAATGTTCTACAGCAGCCACAACAAACCTGCTGTTTACAGCTAAATTACCAAAAGTAAGCGTGTGTTGGAACAACCTCCCTCTAATGACCCAGGGCTGCAGCTGTGACCTTCCTAAGGCACACCCTTCACCTGGCCCAGGTGAGAGCACCACACTGTGAGAGGAGGGAACTGTGGCCCTCAGTGCAGATCTTACTAACAATACACAAATGACACAAATACCTTCCTGAGAGGAGCTGTCTCACCTACCAATCAAATGTCTGTAGGGCAGCTGGTGATCCCTGAGATTCAAATGAGCAATGTGGCCAACACGGCTGAATCCAGAGGTGACCTCTTGACCTTCAGGAAGGACGGCTCGCAGGATCTCCTCCGACTTGAAATTCTCGTAAGTCAGCTCCAGGTGGTACTCGGACACCTCAGGATGGACACTGAGCTGTTTCAGGACCTGTTGCTCTGACTCTCCCAGTGAGAATTTTGGTATTTTATGAGGATCCAGGATAACAAATCTACTGTCCTCATCCTCTGGATCCTCCACCACCCGCTTGAGGCCGGGACGCTGCAGTACTGATTGTTTTAGGGACTTCAGCACACTACTCACTATTTCTTTCTTGACTTTAAGAGCTGGAACGACCACTGTCCTTTTGAAAGCCTCTCTGTTGAGCAGTGTCATCCCACGCACTCTGGGATGTGGCAAATACAGTTCTGGATTAGTTTTATCCTCCACGGTTTTGGGCATTGTGAAGGAAGTATTTTTTTTAACTACTACAAAGAGCCCAGGTATTCTGCCAGAATGTTGTGCCAATAGCATCCAAACTGCTGGAAATGATGTATTTGATGCAGCTGTCCTAAAATGATTAGTTTTCAGTAGTCTGGCACAGTATCCCAATCTCCACAAAGTCCTAGAAGAGAAATTATTCATTTTATAGACATTATGTAATCATTCCATTTAAAAGGCTGCAAATCACATGGATTTGCTGTTCTCTTAAACCAGAATTTCCATCTGTACCAAACAATCCACAATAGTTTAGTAAAGCTCTTTATTATGAAATATATACTGCAAATTTCTGGTTTTTTGCTAATTTACTTTTAGACTCAAACATTAACTGACTTCAAGCGGCGAGATAATCCCCTCCTGCCAAAAAACAATGACCTCTCTTTGTTCTAATAAATGTGATATTAATCCCAGTAAGCCAAATGGAAAGATTCCTACTGTCTTGATCCTACTGTTGAATCCCTCCTGTGTCTGGTAAAATTCATTACGAAGCAGTGGTTGCTAGAAAACAGCTATCAGCAACAGTGGTCATGATCACTCTTTGGTGATTTCTGCTTCCCATGCCCCAGTGTAAGGGGTTACAAGCTCTGTAAGATCTTTGCACCACAAGGTGCATGCCAGAAAGGTCATTCATTAAATGCAATGTTCCCCATAAGGTCCAGAGGAGCATTAGTAATGTCTGTTCCTGCCACTGTGTCCCGGTTCATCCACGGGATTGGAACCTGAAAAGGGGCTTTACACGTCTCTAAATGGTTTCCTCCACTAGAGACAGACCAAAAGGGCCCAATTCTCTGCCTTGGCACTGGCTGCTCCAAGGCAGGAACCAATGGTTTAGGCGGTGCTGGAGGCTGGCATGTCTCCTGACTTTTTGGGAAGCTTGTTTTGAGCGAGAGGCTGTGAAAGGAAATTGGTTCCCTTGCCTGCCTCTCTCAGCCCTGCCCCTCTCCAGGCTAACAACAGGCTGTGTGTTCTCTCCTTCACAAACCTGCTGTGCCCAAACCCTGGCAAACCTGGTCCCACTCCCATCCTCCCTCCCTGCCAAATCCCAGCTCCTCGCTGGGACTCCCTACATCTCCCAGGCAGCCCCCTTCCCTAAGCCAGGGTTTTGGCAGAGCACACCTCCTTCACAAAGACACACTGCATTCCTCACGGCTGCTGCACAGGAGAAATCCCTCATCCAGAGGCCTGAGCATCCCCGTGCTTTTCCTGGGGCATTTTCCTGGGGATGGAAACGGGTGGCGTGGTTCTCGGAATCAAGAGACTCCATTAGATTGGAAAAGACCTCTGGGGTCATCGAGTCGAACTGTGACCGAACACCACCACGGCACCGGGTGCCTCGCTCAATCTTTCCTTAAACACATCCAGGGCAGTGACTCCACCACTTTCCTGGACATCGTTCCAATGTCTGATCACGCTTTCCGTGAAGAAATTCTTCCTAATGTCCAAACTAAGCCTCCCCTGGCGCATCTTGAGGCCATGGCCTCTCATCCTGTCGCTTCTCGGCACTGGATTAAGGCCACGAGACAAAGCCGCCCGCAGCGCTGGATCTGGCTGGAGACCACGGCAACCACCTTCCCAAGGCGCCTATGGAGAGACACCATCCCTTCCCTCACCACCACGATCCCCTTTATCCCGCTCTCCCCTCTGGGAACCGCTGCCCCCGCTCAGCCCCCCCGCCCCCGCCCTCACCTCATGCCGGGCCCCGCGCGCCGCGCGCGCGCGTCATCGCTGCTGCGCCGGGGGGCGGGGCCGGGGCGGTGGCAACGCCCCCAAGTGGCCCCGCCCCTCGATGGCCCCTCCGCGGGGCGGTCACGGGGTGCGATGGCTCCGCCCCCAGGGGCGCCCCTCCCACAAGTGGCCGCTCCCCCGCTTGGCCCCGCCCCCGGCGCTCCCCTCAGAGGCGCTCGGCGGGATTGGGGGGCGATGGCGGCGGCGCCGCCTTGGGGGTCCGGGCGGGTCCGGCCCCT